>PVLD010034138.1:0-12955 GCA_004027595.1 Dinomys branickii | reverse complement strand
ATTTTTTTTATTTTGAGATAAGGTCTCTCTAAGTCACTAAATTTCCCAGGCTAGTTTCCAACTTTTGACCCTCCTGTCTCAGAGTGCTGGGTATACAGGTGTGCACAATTATGACCAGCTAGTACTTTATTTTTTATGACTGAATAGTATTTCATTATACATATATCTTGCATTTTGTGTATATATTTCTCAGCTGACTGACATAGAAGTTGCTTCTACTTTTTGAATATTATGAATAATTTTGCTGTGAATATTTATGTACAAGTTTTTGCATGAACATGTTTCCAATTCCCTTGGTTGTATATACAGTGCTAGAAGTGGAATTGTTGGGTTATGCAGTATGCTATGTTTAACATTTTGAGGAATAGCCAGGCCATTTTCCAAAGAGACTGTACTATTTTACATTCCCACCAGCAAAGTATGATGGCTCAGATTTCTCCCTATTGCTGTCAACATTTGTTATTGTTTTACATTTTGATTATACCCTTCCTCCTAGTGGGTAGGGGTGGTATCTTGTTGTTTTAAACTTGTATTTCATAGATGATTAGTGATGTTGAGCATCCTTTCATGTGCTTATTGACCATTTGTGTATCTTCTTTTGGAGAAATGTCTGTTTAAATCCTTTGTCATTCAAAAGTTGTACAAATAACATTAAGCAACATTAGAAATGTTGTCTTTTTATAATTGACTTTTCTCCCTCTCTCTCCCTCTCTCTCTCTCTCTCTCTGAGATAGGATCTCACGATGTAGTGCAGGCTGGTCTTGAACTCACTTATTTAGCCCAGGCTGACCTCGAACTAACAATGATCCTCCTGCCTCAGCCTCTTGAGTGCTGGGATTACAGTCATGCACCCCCATGCTCAGCATATCATCAATTTGTTTAAGTGTGCAATTTTCTAGTTTTTATTTTTTAAATGTTTTATTAGTCCATATTTGTAGTACATGCATTTTACCATAATTTTGGGGAGTGGGTACCTGCTTCTTTTATTAATTCCCCCTTTCACTTCTCCCTTCCCTCTTAATTCTCCTTCCCCCTTTTCATTCTTGTTGATATTATTAAACTTAATTTCTGTTTATGGTATATAATGTTTACATTCATTGAGGTTATTAGGATCTTGTATCATTGATTTTTCAATGTTCTTCATGTGGCCTGAATACTAGTCCCTTATTAGATATATGGTTTGCAAACATTTTGTCACATTCTATGGCTTGTTGTTTCACTTTCCTGATAGCCTCCTTTGAAGCACAGAATGATTTATTTTGAATAAGTCCAATTTACCTGATTTGTGTTTCTTTTGATGTTCGCACTTTTATTGGCATATCTAAGAAACCAGTGTCTAATTCAAGGTCAAAAGCCTTTACATCTATGTTGTCTTCTAAGAGTTTTATAATTTTAGCTGTTAAATTTAGTTCTTTGAGACAGAACCCAAAAATGGGCATCTGGGATAAATATACACTTCTCAGATGAAGAAGTACAAACAGCAAATAAATATATGAGAAAATGTTCAACAACATTGGTCATTTGAGAGATGCAAGTCAAAACAATGCTGAGATTTCATTTCCCTCCAGAAAGAATGTCTATCATGAAGAAATTAACCGATAACAAGTGCTGGTGGGACTGTAGTGGAAAAGGAATCCTTCTCTACTGTTGGTGGGGGTGTAGACTGGTGCAGCCACTGTGGCATCAGTGTGGAGATTCCTCAAAAAACTAGGATTAGGGATCTCATTTGACCCAGCTATTCTCCTTCTGGGTAATTTCCCCAAAGAATTAAAAGCATCATAGCACAGTGATATATGCAAAACCATGTTTATAGCAGTACAATTTGTAATAGCTAAAACTTGGAAGCAACCCAAATGCCTATCAACTGATGAATGGACAAAAAAGATGTGGTTTTTATACAATGGAGTACTACTCGGGCATAAAGAAGGATAAACTTGAAACATTTGTAACTAAATGGATAGACCTTGAGACCATACTCTTCAGTGAAACAAATCAGACACATGTGTGTAAATAGTCCATTGTCTTACTGGTGTGAGAAACTAAAAGTAAATAAGAACCAAGATGTGTAATAAAAATTGTGAAATAGGAAGAAATTTTTCAAAAGGAAAGGGGAACTAGGGGAGAGGGAAAGGAAGGGAAAGAAAAAAATGAGAAAAGAAGGACAAAATGGAAATAAAACTTTATAAATAAGGGGAAGAGGGCTGAAGGGAGGGGAGGGGAATGGGAAAAAAGGAATCAAGATGTATTATGTACAGGTACAGATTTGCTATGATGAATGTGATCATTAGGTATATTTAAATTTTACCAATAAACTTAATAAAAAAATAGTTAAAATTTAATTCTTTGATAAATTTTGTGTTAATTTTTATATAGCATGAGTTAAGTGTCTAAATTTATTCTTTTGCATATAGGTATGTACAGCTATTCCTCATTTAATGACCTACCTGTCTAACAACTCTTTGGATTTACAATTGACATGCTATTTGGACTTCCAACCCACCACTTGGACTTAAGACCCATCTTTTTATATGGTCTTGTACATCTTGTTTATAAAGCCTCAGTGTCCTTTTTATACAGTACAGCTTGTTTACACAGTGTTGTAATTTTTGCTGATCATACTGTATAGTTCAGTATTATAGTTTTATGTTCTGTTATACATTACAGCACTGGATGTAAGAGTTATGCAGATTGAAGCAAATTCATCAAGTTGGAGTTTCCTTTGACTATTTCTGTGTTCTGAATATTGTAATATAAATGCTATGTACAAGTCTTCGTTTAGAAACCAGTTAGGTAAGGACCTCGTCACAGGTCTAAACTCAGTTGTTAAACAAGGAATGTCTGTATTTGTGTCAGGACTATTTGTTGAAAAGACTATTTCTATTGAATAGTCCTGTCGTCCTTGTCTCAAATCATATATATGTATGCACTTATTTCTAGGTTCTCAATTCTTTTTGATTCATGTATATGTATACCTTTATGTCAGTACAGTACCACATAGTCTTCATTTACTGTAGCTTTGTGCAAATTTTGAAATCAGTAAGTTTTAAAGAGTTGACTTGTTTTTTTCTTTTGTATTTCCATTTAAATGTTAAGATCACCTTGTCAATTAATGGAAGACGCATTTTGATAGGGAATTTGTTTTTAAATCTGTAGATCAACTTGGTGAGTATTGTTATCTTAACAGCATTCTCTTCTCATCTGAGATCATTTATTTCTATTTATTTTAGTCTTGTTTTATTTCACCCACTGTTTTATAGTGTTCAGTGTTGTACATGTTTTGTTAGGTTGATTTCTATTTCATTCTTTCTTGTGATGCTATTGTAAATTGAACTCTTTTTTTCTTTTTCTGTCTGTCTCTGTCTCTCTGTCTCTGTCTTTGTTTCTCTCTGTCTCTCTGTCTCTCTGTCTCTCTCTCTCTCACACACACACATACACACACACACACACACACACACACACACTTGGTCTCTATGTTGCCCACACTGGCCTGAGACTCCTAGATTTAAGTGATTCTCCTGTCTTCCCTCCCAAGTAGCTGGGACTGCAGGAATGTGCCATGACACTAGCTATGGGAACTGTTCTCTTCATTTTGTTTAGGGATTGCTACTGTAAGTGCATAAAGATAAAAATTTTTGTATTTATCTTGTATTCAATGGATTTCTTAAACTAGTTTATTGGTTCTAACAATTATTTTTTGTGCCTTTCTTAGGATTTTCTTAAGTCAATTTCAGTAGTGTGTATCTTTTTACAAATTTTTTTCAATTTGTCTTCTAGGTTTTCTCATTTGTTAGCTTGCAACTGTTCCTTTTATTATCATATAATTGTTTTCATTTATGTAAGGTTGGTAGTAATATATTCTTTTTGTTCCTGATTTTAGTAGTTCAAAATTTTTTTCTTGTTCAGTATAGCTAAAGGTTAGGTCATTTTCTTGGTCTTTTCACACTACCAGTTTTGGGGATCTTTGATTTTTCTCTACATTCTAATCCCCTCTTCATTTATTTATACCCAGCATTACATATTTCCTTTTTTTGCTTTCTTTGTCTTTAGTTTGTTCTCCTTTTCCTAGTTTCCTAAATTAAAAATTAGATTATTGATCCGAGACCTTTTTCATTTTTTAACAGAGGCATTTTCAGTTATATGCTTTTCTTTAAGCACTGTGTGTGGAGTCTGGTGCCCTCCATAAATTTTGGCAATTTGTGTTTTATTTTCACTCAGGACAGATTATTTTCTAGCTTCCATAATTATTTGACTCATTGGTTATTCAGGGCTGTACTGTTTAATTTCCATATGTTTGTGAAATCATCAACTTTCCATTATTTATTTCTAATTTCATTCCATTGTGGTTGTAAAATATACTTTACATTACTTCAATCATTTAAAATTTATTAAGATTGTTTTATGAGCTAAAATGTATAATTAAGTAATATTTCATGCGTGCTTGAGAGGAATGTGTATTCCTTTGTTAAGCAGTGTTTGTTAGGTCAGGAAATGTTCAAGTCTTTTATTTCCGTGTTGATTTTCCATTTTGTTTTACTTAGGTATGTTGGAGATCTGTTGTCAGATGTTTATACAGTTATAATTGTTATGTCTTCTTGGTAGATTGCCATTTTTATCAATATATATTACTTTTTATCTCTAGACAAGCTTTGTCTTAAATTATATTTTGCATTTTATTCATATAGCCACTCCAGTTCTTTTTTAGTTACTATTTGCATATCTTTCTCCATCCTTGTACCTTCAACCTAATTATGTGGGAATCTAAAGTGCGTCTCTTCAGTAGGGGTTGGGGAGAGAAGGAAGGAAATTGAGGGTATCAGGGAGGATAAATATGATCAAAGAACAATACATGTATGTATGGAAATGCTACATTAAAGCTCATTACTTTGTACAATTAATGAGTTAATAATCATAATCAATCATAATGTGATAGACAGCATACAACTGGGTCATGTTTCTAAATTCTATTTTACCAATCTCTCCCTTTAAATTGGAGTATGTAATCCACATACCATTAATATAATGTCTAGCAAGGTAAAATTTACATCTACCATTTATTTTCAATATATCTTATATCTTTGTTCATCTGTTCTTCCATTACTACCTCTTTTATGTTAAATAGATATTTTCTGAGCCCGGTGTGGTGTCACACTCCTGTAATCCCACCATTAGGGAGGCTGAGGCAGGAGAATGGCTATGAGCTCAAGGCCTGTCTGGGCTACAAAGTGAGTTCAAGGCCAGCCTGAACGGCATAGTGAAACCCTGTCTCAAAAAGCAAAAAATAAAAAACAAAAATAAAAACGTATTTTCTGATATACTTTATTAATCCCTATGTCATTTCTTTAACCTAAATTTCTAGTTTTTTTATTACCCTGGGATTATAATTAACATCTTAGTATAAACAGTCTAGCTCAGATTAATACAATTTGAATGGTGTACAAAAACTTTGTTCCTCTATAGTTGCATTTCCTACCTCTCTTTTTATACTTTTATTATCATATGAATATCTTTCTACATTGGATCCCCATCAGCACAGATTTTTAATTTTTATGTAATTTTCTTTTAAATATGATAAAAATATTATTGTTCTTTGTCTATCTGGGTTCATGTTACTATTTTGTCTCCCTGTGTCACTATTTTTATTTTATTATTTTTTTTGCAGTACTGGGGATCGAACTGAGGGCTTTGCACTTGCCAGGCAGGTGCTTATTCTACTGAGCTATATCCCCAGCCCTCCCTGTGTCACTATTTAGTGTTTCTTACAGGGAAGGGCAGGTAATAATGGATTCTCAAACAATGAAGGATATTTGTTTATATTGAAATGTTTTCATTTCTCCATCATTTTTTGAGGGGTAGTTTGGCTGGATATAAAAATCTTCATTGAAAGCCTTTGGAATATATTATCTTGCACCATTCTGGTCCCCACTATTTCTAATGAAATTACAGCTATTGATTTTATTGGAGTTTTTTAATGTAATGAATCACTTTTCCCTTGCCACTTTTGTGATCCTGTTTAGCTTTTGATTGTTTGATTATAATGTGTCTGGATGTGGAATTCTTTGAGTTTATCCTACTTTAAGTTCACTGGGCTCTTTGGATATATGCAGTATCCTTTTTAATTAAATTTGCAACATTTTCAGCCATTATTTTTTTAAATATCCATTATGATCTTTCCCTTTTTGCCTATATTTCTAGGTCTCCCATCATGAGTATGATGGTATGTTTGCTGGTTTTTCACGGTTCTCTGAGGTTTAGTTTATTATTCTTCATTATCTTATCTTTATCTTTCATTGTTCAAACTCTATATTAATTAACCCATATTCAAATTACAGATCCTTTTTCTATTACTCATATGTGCTGCTGACTTTTTATAGTGAATTTTTCATTTTACTTATACTTTTCATCTCTAGAATTTATATTTTATTCTTTTCTGTAATTTTTAAATTTTCCCTACTTGATGAAACATTGCTACTAAATTTTTCTCTATTTTGACTTGGTTTCCCTTAATTATTTGAGCATATTTTAAAAGTGTCTAGTATGTCCAATATCTGTCTGACCTTTATCAGGGACAATTTCTATAGACTGTTTTTTCCTCTATGTATAGGCTACATTTTGGTGTTTCTTTGCATGTTGACATTCTTGTTGAAAATCAAACATTTTAAGTAACATAATATCATAGTTATGAAAAGTATATTCCCCTTTCACTGGGGTTAGTTGTTGCTGCTGTTCATGTGTTCGGTGAGTTTTCTGAACTAATTTTATGAAGTCTATATTCTTTGTCTTGTGTGGCCACTGATGTCTCTGCTGAGTTAGTTTGATGCTCAGCTAATGATAGGAAAGAAATTTTCTTAAATGACTAGTGCTCATATGTTTCTTAGTCCTTGCCAAAGGGGTCCATGAGCATACACATTGAAGACACACCTTCAGGACTCAGTCTGACAGTTTACAACTCCACTTTAGCCTTCCTACTAGAACAAAACCTCAAAATCAGCAAGAAGTGAGACCATAGGGTTTTTTCAGTTCTTACATGTGTACAGCCTTGTGTGGTCGCTTACAACTACTACATAGTTTTTCCAACATATTCTGTTGTAGCTTATGCCTTTAAACCTTCTGGTTAGCCTGTATAATTTTAGCTATATCCAGCCCAACAGGTAGCCATGATGTTAAACAATTGCCACTGATTATTTCCAACAAAAGCTATTTTGGGTTAAAAAAGACAAGCCTTGTGAGCAGTGTCTTTATAGAACTCAACAGACAGGTCAAGTAATGCCAATTCTCTGGGAATAAGAAGGATTTCTGATTCTATACTTTCTCCAGTGGTTACCAGTCTTCTGGTTTTCCCTGTGATTTCAGGCTGTCCATTTTCAAAGCTAACCTGGAGCTAGAGCAGGTGGGTGAGGATCAGGTGAGTTAAAATGCCTCAAAGGTCAATGTTCTTACCATGATTCAGCCTCTTTTCTTGAATAGACTTCTTGAGTGCCTAAGATCCTTTGGCTGATATCCAGTGTTCTCACAATTGTTCTCACCATTTTCATTAGTGGCCTGTTCATTTTTATGAAGAAGGGTATTGTGTAGGTCCTGTACTCTGCCATTCCTGCTGACATCTCTCTACTGTCCTTTCAATTTTCTATGATTATTACAGAGTAGAAATACTTTAAAAATGTTAGGGGAGAACTAAGGTATAGGTGGATTAGCAAATGACCTGATCTGGCCACCCTACAGACCCTAAAACTATCTATCACCTGTTCCTGGACAGTTTGTACAATAACTGAAGTAAGAATATCTAGGATCATTCAACAGCAGAAGGAACTGGGAGTTGGAGAGATTCAGTGGTTTGTCTGAGGTTACAGAGCTAGAAAAGACTGAGTTGGGAATTCCAATCTATATGGGCCCAATCCCCTACTTCCCTTTCTATTGCTTTGATATATTTATTTATCAAACAAGTCTTTACTAAATATCTATTCTATGCTAGGCACTATGGTATACAATGGGGCTATACCAAAGAAAAAAACAAAGCCCCTTCCTTCATGAAACTGACTTCTTAGTGGATGGAGACAGCCAAATATTCATAAAGTGAATAAACAATCTGCCCGGTAGTTCTGAGTGCTTTAAGGAAAGTGAGGAGAACAATGATCAGAGAGCACTGGGGGTGATGAGAGGAACTACTTTAGCCAGAGTGATTAGGAAAGGCTTCTCTGAGAAAGTGACACCTGAGGAGGAATCTGAATGAAGTGAGGGAGGTAGAGACACAGGTGGAGGAAGAAAAGTGTCCCAAGCAATAGGGCCAGTGAATGCAAAGGTACTTAGACAGGGTGGGCCTGGGGCATCTGAAGAAGAACAAGGGGAGTGGCTGGAGCACGGTGCCCAGAAGGGAAGGGAGAGAGGAGGCAGTGAAGCCAGAGAGGTAAGGATGGTGGTGGGGACAGATCACAGAGGCAACGATTCTCCACCTTGACTACAGCTACGAAGCCTTGCCTGGGGAGCTTATCAAATTCTTCATGTCCAGGTTGCATCTAAAGACCAATGAAATTAGAGCCTCTAGGCCTGAGACCCAGGCACCAATACTGCTTTTTAAACTTCCTATGTGGCTCCAACATTCAGCCAACTTTGAAAACTTAAGTCTTTTAGGTCATTGCCAGGCCTTTGGCATTTATTATGGCTGCTAAGAGGCAAAGAGATGATTTTGAGCAGAGGCGTGATACATATGACATGGTATGCTTTAACAGGATCCCAGGGGCTTCTGTTTTGGTTGTCGATCCTAAAGGGAAAGGATAGAAGTTGGCAGAACAGGTAAGGGCCACTGCAGGCATCCGAGTAGAGATAAAGGAGGCCTAAATGGCGTCATTTTAGAAATGCAGAATCTAAAGGTCAAAGTGAAGAAGGGACTGGCCCGGAGATTACAGCTAGTCACTGGTTCTCACTGATAGTCTGAGGCCCAGAGCCAGGCCTTCTGCCTTCTTCCACAGCCTGTACTGCTCCAAGTCTGCCCTTCTGGCAATCTTCAGAAGGTGAGGCCAGCCACAGTGTCACTCTGTCAAGGGAGGGGTCGGGACCCAACACGCACGCCCACAGTAGGAATGAAGCAGCAGCCTGGCAATGGCCATGGCAAGATGGCAGCTTGACTAAAACCCATGGTGATTCCTGAGCTTCTGCTCTCTGATTCCTATCGAAGTGACTAGAAGGAAAATGCCAGAAGGCACTGACTCAAGAGGAACCATTCCTCTTTGGTGCACAGCAGATTTCATCTTACAAAGCGCAGGGGCAGCTGGCTCCTCTTCTCATCAGCTCTGGTCACTTCTGTAAGTGCCGGGGGCTAAAGCAGGGATGGATGGGGAAAGGCATTGCCAGGGTATGAGATTGAGTCAAGGCACCCATGACACATTTCTCAAGCTAGAAGCAGTCTAGGGCTTAGCTTGTGACCACACAGACTCCTTCCAAGTTTCCAGCACAAAAGTGTGGGAGGTGAGAGCTCCCACTATGTGCCACACCGGTCTCTGCCTTGTTGGGCCAAAACCTCCAGGAACCCCACCAGCTAAGGAGGATATTACAGGTACGTTTGGTCACCTGCAAAGGTCACACAGCTGAAAAGTGGCAGGGCCAGTGCTTCCATTCAAGTCAGTCTGATGTCTACACTTGTGCTCTTTCCCCTTTTCTGCATTAACTGCCTTTGAAGAGCTTCTGGGCCACTTGAGAATGTCTGCATATGCTCACTGGGAATGAGGAACTTGTGAGGCAGTCACAAGAAGGACCAACTTAGAGTGATGGTGGGTTGCAAGGCTGGGGACATCAGTTACAACCTTTCTGAACAGGGTGATGAGGGACAGCTGAAAGCTTTAAAGGCTGGGTACGATTCAGGCCTGTGGGGAGAGTAGCAGAAAGGGCACTGCAGGCCAAGAAGTCTGGAGATGAGCAGAGAGAAGGCAGGTCCACATATCTGCTCTTGAACAGATTTAACAAACACTAGTGCGGCATGTGCTCTGTGCCAGCCCCTACTCCAAGGGCTTTATATACAGTAACTAATTTAATCTTCATGGAAACTCTATGGACCTGGAAATCAATCTCTGATGAGTCCAGCTTGGCTGAGACATATGATGTACAGGCAGGAAAATGGAATGCACGTTACATTGGAGCCTTATGTAGAATTCCGTGGATGGCAGCCTAAAGAGTTTGTGTTCAACTCTGAAGGAGGAGAGAGTCACTGAATGTTTCTGAGCAAATGTGAGAAAAGATCAAAAGTGGAAGATTCATCTGGAGGACTTCAAGGAGGCTGAGGCAGCAACACAGGGGCAGTAGGAGAGGACTAGACCCTTGACAGGCAGATGAATCAGTGACATATTTAGGAGAAGTAAAGAACAGGGAGAGGGAGGTGCTCAAATGGATGGGATTTCACCAGTGTGAACATAATGGGCCTAAGGCTAGGTACCCTGGGTCCTGAGCCCAGACCTGCTAGAAATATACTACCTGATCTTGAATATATCCCTGGTCCTCTCTAGGTCTTAGTATCCCCATGTGCACCATGAGACGGGTGAATAGGTTTATTGTTAATGGATCAGCCAGGGCTGCTGTCCTTGTTCTTGCTTCTAAATATCAGGGGAGGGTGTTACATTACTATCCAAGACAGAGCCTCCCAAATAAAGAAAAGCTGCCCCTGGCAATGGTTCAGAGCATGAACTCCAGAATCAAGCTTCCTTAAGGTGTTATTCCTTAGTAAATTGCTCAGAAGCTCACTGTTCTCCTTTGTGAGCTGGGGAGGATAAGCGTCATACCTCCTTGCCCTCTAGTGAAGACGCTGCCATAATATGCATAAACAAGCTGAGCTGCCCTCAATGCATATGGCAGCCTCTGTCATCATTAGCTCCTGCTCCTCTGATTGGTGGGGACAGAGGGTGAGAGAACCAGGTTCAGAGGCACTCAAATTCTGCAACTCACAGTTTATGGCACAACTTCCCAGCCCAAGCCCCAGCTGCCAAGCACAGCACTTCACAGTTTATATAACTCTTTCCCACCCCCAACAAGTCCAGGGCGTTGAAATGATTACCACCATTTACAAACAAGGTCCGGCCGGGATGTCAGGAGACATCATCCCAGTAAGTCATATGTCACTGGGTGGTGTGAGGACTTTTTCATGGTACACCTGGAAAAACTGAGGCCCTAAGAGGGTATCTTCTTGGCCATCCCCAGATCCAGTGGAGACGCTGGAGCCAGGCGACAACAGGTGCCACCAGGAGCCTAGGCCTGGCTTTTATTTGTCACTGGGCTGGGCGCCATGCAGCTTGCCCAGGGCCATGATTCAGGCCCAAATTGGGGTGTTTGGTTCCTTTCTTTATGTCTTCTCTTGTAACTCCAGCTTAACACTCCCCAGATGGCCATTCCTGCCAGCTCCCTGCCCACGCTGCCATTCAGACAGGGAAGCAATCATTTCACAGCCCCATTAATTAAAGACTAATTGCGGATTGGAAACACATTGACTGGGCCCTGAGCCGGTATCATGTCGTGGGCTCTCCTGCCCTGGGGACAGCCTGGCCCTACTGAGGCTCTGGTTCCCCAGCGGCTTGCTCCCTCACTGTGCAGCAGCACAATTGGACCTGGACCTAGGCTAATGAGGTGTCAGCTGACTATGAGAATCACATTGATGGGGAAGGCTGGTGACTGGACCAGATAGGAGCTGCCACATGCAGCGGCCATTACCTCTGAAGTTGCTGTGCTTCCAAAAATAGCTCCCTTGGGGCACCGTCTGCCCCCAACCCTTTCCCAGCCAGTTAGCAAGGTGCTCATCTTCCAGCTAGGCCTCCTCCAGGAAGCTCTGTCTCCTCTGACCCAAGAGGTTCCAGGCCCCCATTCAGCCAACCAAGCCCCTTCTCTGTGCCAGGTTCTGGAGCTACAGAAACAAGTAACCAGAGGTGCATGTATTGAGTAGTTACTGCAAGCTCAGTGCTTCTCTGCATGCTTTACACAAACCCATCTTTTCACATGAGCCCTTGTAATCCACATTCTACACAATGAAACTCAGGCCTACGGGGACAAAAGGACCTCGCCAAGGTCACATACCTACTATGAGGCCATACCCAGAGTCAGAGGCAAGAAAAGTGAGTTCAGAGTCCAACCCACAACTACTGAGACCTACTGCCTCTGCCCTGCCCTGCCCTACCCTGCTCTTGTTCTACACTGTCCTGCCCAAGAAGAAGTCCTGGTCTAATAGGAGCAACCACTAAGGAAGTTGCTTTAGTCCTAGGGACAGGGACAGGGTGGGGCAGAGCCCAGGAGGCTCTGGGGGCCCAGGGAAGGGCACCTAATGCAGACATGGGAGAGGAAGTCAAGACCTATGGAATGTGCTCAGTGCTGAAAGGACAATTCAAGCAGAGGGAAAACTAGTGGGAGAGCAGCCCTTCCAGGTGACAGGGACCTGTTTGAAAAGTTCCCAGATCACAAGTGGCTTGTGGGTGACGCCATCAGCTTTGATCTCTTAGAAGTTCACTGGAGCTGCAGCTGGAGGGACAGTAGGTTGGAGAGAAGAAGGATGGAGGTGAGGAGCTCAGTTCTTGGACTCCGGTGTGGTTCAGGTGAGAGGCGGGTGGGCCTGAATTAGGGACAAGGCAGTGGCCCTGGAGAGCTATGTAGGAGGTGGAGTCTCTGGCCTCAGGGGCAGGAGAGGCTGGGGTTCATCTTTCTTATTGCCTGTACAGAGGGCATGGCAGGCCTGACCCCTCTCCTGGCCTAAGATTCCTATGGCCTGCCAACATTATTTCTCCCAGTATGGAGGCTGACCTGGGGGCAAGTCCAGCTCTTCCACTTCCTAGCTGTTTGGCTTTGGGCAAGCCTCCCAACATCTGAGCCCCAGTGAGTTCATTAATAAAAAGTGATTCTGTGGTCTTTGGTTTGCCATATTGCCATGAGATCTACATGAGTACCTTGGCACCATTCCATCAGGAAGTGCCAGCCAGGGCCTAGGAGTCTGCAG
>PVLD010034137.1:0-12956 GCA_004027595.1 Dinomys branickii | reverse complement strand
CCGCGGTGTTGCAATGACAGGTGTGTGCCTCCTTCCCCAGCCAGGAAACACAATTTTAATTTTTTCTTATCAAGAGTTTCCTAGGAGGGCTTCTAATCACAGTACCCATCTCTGTAGTAGATATGGGGCCACTGAGGTTACACACTTCTCAGGTGAGCTTGCAGGGAGCTGCACATTTTACCCACATCGCTCGCTTTTTAAAACCCATGTAGAGTGGAATGATGCCGCGTCCGTCCCTCTCAAACTGAGTAACCAGAGTCTCGCCCCTTGATCAGCACAGCTGGGGCTGTGGCAGTCACAGATCTCAGTGGGACTGCTTCTGGGGCTGCTGCTTGGCTTCAGCTCATCTCCATCAGCTTGCTTCTGTCTGTACATCCTGCACTCAATTTTCTCTTTTAACATCATGTTTCTTTCTTTTTGAGACAGCATCTTGCTGTTTGGCTCCACGGGCCTTGAACTGGACCCCAACCATCTTCCTGCCTGGGCTTCCGGGATCCTGAGAGGACAGAGGCACAGCAGCAGGCCTAGCCCGGATTTCGTGATGCTGTTATGACACGTCTGTTGACCAGCCTCTCAACCCTGCTTTAGCACGTGCACTTCTGTGCAGTAGTCTTAGCTCATGTTCTGCTTTTCATGGCTGTTTATTTTAGAAGTGTACTGCTTAGTTTTGAAATATATAGGAATTTGTGTTATGTTATGTTCTTACTGTGTGTAGCTTAATTACATTATAATAAAAGTGTGCCTCCTGTCCTTGTGATCCTTGAAATCTGCTGACTCCTGCACAGCCAGCATATGGTCGATGTACCGTCTCCTGCACCGGGAGGGGTGCGTGCTCTGCGTCACCTGGCTCTGTGTTCCACACCGCACAGGGCTCCCCGCTGCCTGGATGACTGTCATTACTCACCGACCTGACCCAACTGCACTCAAGCTGCTCTCCCTGCCTTAGGCCCTGCCCCTTGAGCCATGCTTAGGTTTAGACAAGGGCTAGGAGACAGGCCTGTTCCCTCAGGACCTCACTCCAACAGTCTGGAGACCACAGAAACTCTCCTGTGAGTGCTTGGTGATTCCCGGCACGCTCACCTGGCCTGTGCGCACTGCTGGCCTCCCCCTGCCCCAGGCTGCCGCTGGCCCAGCTCACCCCGCCCTCCAGGACAGGCTGGCTCCCCCTTTCATTTGGAGATCCTCCCAGACCCTGAGTGTGGAGTCATCCAGAGCCACTTCATGGAGGACGAAGTGGAGCCACAGCAGCAGAGAAACTGCCCAGCTGGGATCTGGGATGTGCCACGGGACTGGACCCAGGCCACTGGGCTGCGGGCTCTGTGCTTAGCTTCAGTGGCTGAATCCTCCAAACCACTAGGAGGTGTTGGTGTAACTTCTATTCCATTTTCACTTCTTTACTAGTATGTGACTGGAGGACATATCGTTAACATTCCCTCTGCAGATACAGTGGAGGATGCGGCTGGCCTGGTGCACACGCCTGTAGTCCCAGGTGAAGCAGGGGCACTCTGCTCCCTCCTGGGGATTCCTCCCTGTGGACAGGGCTGTGAGCCACAGAACCCGGCGAGTACCCTTTGCTCCCCGTCTCCCTACCATCCAAATCCAGTTAGCCAGGCCTGTCAGGCCTGCTTGATCCCCCGCTTGGTCTCTGAGGCTGTCCAAATCACCATCAGGCCTCTCCTGGACATGGCCACCCACAGGGGCCCTCTCTGCTTCCCTCTGTTGCTCATCTCCTACCACTGCCCACACAGCGGCTGAGGATCTGCTAAGCACCCAGGTCAGATCACGTCACTCGTCCAATGAACACCCTTCTTGGACCCAGTGAAGTCCAACTCTGGCACTGTCCACACGGCCCTGAGCAGGGTGGTGACCCCTCCTCCGTCACCTTCCTCCAGAGCCTCTCCCTCCCTGGGCCATCACTCTCCAGTTCTTGGAAACTCCAGCAGGAATGCACGAACAAGAGTTATGTTATATAGTGTATGTGTTGCCCTGGTTCACACTGTCCCTTTGGTACCAGTCAGTGCTCCCTGGAGAAACATTTACTGCAAGGTACATAAATATAAAGGTTTACTAGATTGGCTTATAGTGGCCACCTGCAGAGTCAGGTGTGGAAGAGTGCAAAAGGGCTGTCTGCACACTAGCGATCCAAAGGATCCAGTCAAAAGCCAAGGCCTGGGCCTCACTGTGGAGTCCCATGCGTGTCCATATACAAAGGCCAAAGGGTCTGCAGTGCGAGGCTGGACGGTCTGCCCTGGGAGCTTGAAGGTTCTGCACTAGGAGTCCCAAGCAGCAGCCCTCCACTGTTTCCTATATTCCATCGGGCACCACCCTTGTGCTGTCACTCACACCCGGGGCGGGCTTTCCATCTTCAGCAAATCCCTTCAGTCATGCCCAGAACTCCGCCGGTCCAATTTAGATGGGCGCCTCTCACATTGATGTGATCAGTTAACTCTGACACCCTCGCCCTGGAAGCCGTTCTCCCTTTGGTTCTGCCCTCAAAGCCACATTCTCCCGCAGACCTTGCTAGACTCAGAATCTGAGCAGTCCTGCCCCTTCACAGTGACTTTCGCTGTCGGGACACACCACATGCAATGGTAGCTCTCACCGTGCACCCTGTGTCTGCCTTTTCCAAAATAAAGCCCCAGGGAGCAAAGATCTCACCAGCACAAGTCCAGCTCCCAGCTCACTGCGTACCTCCCAGACAAAGGTCCACAGAAACAGCTGTTTGCTGAGCGTAGACAGATCCAAGGCAATGACATCTCAAGGTCTGTGATTTTTCCAAGGTTTATGTGAAATATTTAGCTTCCTGATGAAGCTGCTTCTTTCAAATATCAAAAGTCCAGAAATCAAAGTGATCACTGCATCCCAGGAGATTTGGGAAATGTCCCAGAGCAGTGCCTGGTGCACCAGAGGGAGGGGGGCACTGTGGTGACTAGTGACTGTTTGTCTTCCTCCTTGTTTGTGCAGGCACTTGGGGCTTCTCTGACAAAGGCAGCAAACTCAACTTCTGGACTGAGCACTGCTGCCCAAAAAGACTCGATCAACATGAAAAACTTTCTCAGAATAATTTTCATGATTGTTTGAAGTACTTTCTATTTATCTCCTTGTAAGTCACCCAGCACTAGTACCTAAGGATTATACCTTGTTTCACAATCCACATCAAGTGCTTAACTGAGTCAAGAAGACCTGATCAAATTCTCTGCTTAGCCAATAGCCACAGACAGCTGAAGTCTGGCCACACCCTCAACTCTAACTTCATCTTCTGCCCAAGGGACCCAAGATCAAGGGAACGTGGCGCACTGAAGCGGGAGCCTGGCACCCGCATATTTACTGGTCCTTGAATGGAGGACAGAGGTTGAGGGTCCTAGTTCAGCTGCTATAACAAAGTATCACAGCCTGAGTAACTTACAAGCAGCAGGAATTTATTTCTATTTCAGAGGCCAAAGAATTGAGAATCAAGGCACTTACAGCTGTCTGGTGAAGGTGCACTTTCCAGTCACAGTGTCCTTCCTCCATTGCCAGGAGGAACTAACCACATGTCTTGGGCCTCTTTTATAAGGGCAGTAAACCCAATCCCAAGCGCTCTGCTCCATGACCTAATCACCTCCTAATGGTCCCATATTCCAACCCCATCACCCCAGGGTCCTGGAGTGACAGGATCTGGGGACTGCAGTGGTGACACCCACTCTCCATCCCCCTCACCCTGCGGGGATGGACACCCACCCATGAAGGAAGAGGTCAGGGACATCTTCTGCTTGTAACATCCTGAGAGGAACATTTTTTGCATAAAGGGCAGCATCACTAATGTGCACAGGACATGAGGGTGAGATGCGTGTCTTCAGGGCTATGTTTGAGTTTGGGAAGAGGTGACGACCCTAACACACTGCTACAGATTTAAGAGCGCTTCCTAATGTGAAGTACACCTGGAGAAGAAAGAAAACTGCTGGGACTCGGGCCCTTGGAGGAGCCTGAAGTATCATAAGCAAGAATTGTGACACCTCATCAAACCTCCAACTACCCCTCCCTCTCTCCGTGTGGATGTTCTTGGTATCCACAAATACGTCCTCCTCACTGGCCTCAGCTTTGACCCGGCCGTGCCCTGTCCCTCTGTCAGCTTGACACTGACTTCCACTCATCTGAGCAGACAATAACATGCCTGCCATTCTCATTATCTGGCTTTGCTTGAACTGAGTTCATCTGTTACACATTTATCCTTTGTTGTCTAATAAAATGAGGGCTCAGGATTTTCCATTTCTTTCTTTGCTGTATTTGTCAGAGCCCAAGTGTCTGACACAGGGGAGATGTACAGTGAATGTCTGTCAAATGAGTAAGTGAATACACAGATTTTCTCATCTGGGGTCACCTTGTTTTTGTATTAACTCTCCAAAGGCACTACTGGGCAAGGCAGAGCTCCGTGTTACATGTCAAAACCCCGCAAAGGCACTCTTCGCTTTTCCTAACACCTGCTCACTTGGGCAGCACCAGTGAAACGGACTCCCCAGAGAACCATATCCTGTCCTCTCCCCTTCACGCCCACTGTTCTCTAACGTAAAATCTTCTCCTTTCCTCTTGGCCTCTGTAGCAGGCTTAGCCAGAGACCTACAAGTTACACTTTCATCATGATTAAACGTCAAGGAAGGGCCCTCTGCCTTCATGGTTGGGCTTGGATCAGGTGTGGCAAGGAACAGCTCTTGACTTCTCCCTGCACTAATCCCTGGGAAACCCCTCTCTTCTCATGCAGTTAGAGTATTTCTTTTGTTAGAGCCTTCATCACAAATAAACCGTCAGTGTTTTGATTTGAAATCCAGGCCTCACTTGTTTTTCATGAACTTCCTGCAGAGGAAAGGCCAACTGTATGTGGGCCAGCAGTGCCCTACAGATGCTTCCGCGAACATGGCCTAAAACACACACAGAGGAGACGGAGTCATGACCACGTGTAGCAGTGACTATCCAGGAAAAGATCTGCTTGGAATGGGAAAGTCTGCTTCTGAGCAAATAGTGTCAAAGCCGCATCACCCATTCCTGGAGGGTGGTAGATGGGAGGGGGAGAGGCAGGGGGAAGGAGTGTTTGTCAATGCAGATGCGCAGACAGGTGTTTTTCTGGAGGAAGAGCAAACACACCTGGAAGAAAGGTGAAGTGGGCTACCCCTGGCCAAGTAAGAACTCTGACACTGGACAGGGCTCGCACACCCTGTGAATCCAGGACAACAGCATCCAGTACCTGAAGCTGATGGCACCAGGGACAGAGTTGGAAAGGCACTGCCTTCCTCTCACACTTTCATCTCGGGACACTGCACCTTTCCCAAGAGTTTGGCTGTGGGTGCCTCTCTTCTGGTCACCAGCACAAATGGGACCCCTGTGTCTTCCTGCGTCACACTGCACCCGATTCCCAGGAAGCAAGAGAAGGCGAGGGGTGGGGGCTGTTACTCCCTGGCCACGAGCTCCCTATGGCAACCAGCTTTTCCTGTCTGCAAGTTCCCGCCTTACAACGCTCTGCCTCCACAGCTCCCCGTAAGGGTCCCTTTTCAGCCTTTTCTACGTGAATCCCAGTCTTTGAACGGTTGCGTTTGCCATGTTTATTACAAAACAGGAACTCATGTTCCCAGTTCCCCTCATTATTAAAGCTGTAACTAAAATCAAGGCTTCTGCTCTGATTCATAGATAGTACCGTTACTGTCAATGTAATTTTAATAAAAATAAAAGGATATGCTGTTTTGGAAACTCTGTGCCTTAGTGTAAGTTAGACAGGTAAGGTACGATAAGGAGTGGACCTGGTCTTCTAGGTGGGGTTTTAAAAGCCCTGGGAATTTCCTGAGGTAAGATCGTCTTTGTTATGCTCCTGAGGTGACTCCTGGCAGGCTGTAGGTGGCTTCAGGAGGGGTCACCAAGCACATAGTTATGGGGCTGGAACTCTGGGTCAGCTGATCTCCGAGAAGAAAAGGGGCTGGACATTTAGTTCAACCATGTGATAAACACTTGAATGAAATCTATCTACGTAAGGGAACCTTGACTTACGCTCTGCACACGGGCTCCAAGTTGCTTCCCGGTTGGTGCACACAGATGGCAGCGAGGGTGCCTTGCTTTGACTCCACGGGGTGAGGGCATGGGCACTACACAGCCAGGGCCCTTCCAGACCCTGCCCTGTGTGTAGCCCTTGTAATAAATCTGGAAGTAGACCTCTTTCAGTGAGTTCTCCAAGCAGGCCCACCAACCAGAAGTGTAGGTAGCAACCAAGACTTGTGCCTGGCATTGGAAGTAGGGGCGGAGCCCTGGAGGATGGAGCTCCAGAACCTGTGGAATCTGATGGAAACCCCTGGAAGGGTCCAAACTGGATTCCACCCCACCTACCCATCTGGAGTAGAAACACAACCCTAGATGTATTAAAGGGACATGTGTGTTTAAAATACTATAAAACATTAAAAATAGACGTGGTCAGAAAGACTCTATTTAGAGATCAGCCATCTGTCTCAGGTGGCTTAAAGAGAACCATTTCACTGGGAAGAACATGCTGCTGATGTGAAACAAAGTCACACTAAGGAAATAGGTAGAAGCTCCTTTACTAAAACTGGTGCAGGGATATTATTTAGCAAGGAATATGTTTTTGGAATAAAATGAAAGCCACGCATGGTGACACATGCCTTAAACCCAGGACTTTCTGTCATGAAGTGGGGCAGGAGAACAAATGCCTGAACAGAGAGAGGCATGGAAGACTTCAAAATAAACAAAATACCAGTGCAACAGAGAATATTTATCTGAAACGATAGCAGCTTTGCAACAGCCCTAAATACAATATGAAAAACCTAAGAAAGCAGCCCTTCTTCCCGACTCAACACCACTGTACTGAAATTGCCTCTGAGGTCTCTGGCCTTGATCACATCATTCTAATAAACCAGCTACACACTGGTAGCCTCCAGCCGACCTCCAGCCTTCCTGGGTGCCCCGATGGCTCATTTGCATGTGGCTGCCACTGCGCTTTTGTGGCTCAGAGGGAAAAAGAAGAAAAGAAATGGAATCAGCTAAGGCCTGGCACACTCAGACATCTATTCAGGGAGAGCCTCCAAGTTCACTCAAGGGGGGCTCAGAACAAGCTTTTCAGGATCGGACACATACAAAGGAAGCCGGCCCATCCAGCCAATACACTGCCGGTGCCACAGGCCCCAACTCCCCTCACATCATGTGGCAACTTCCCTTGAAATAAACACGGCAACTGCTCACTCAGGCAAAGGGCCCCAGCACCCCCCTCTTCTCAATGTCCAACCACAGCTTCTCCTCCGTCCCTTCCCACCCACCCTCCTTCTCCCAACCAACAGGAAGGCAGACTTGAGCACCTTTAGCTCCTGACTTCCTTGCTGGTTGACAGTGCAATGAAGCAATTTCTTTTTACAAAACCGCAGTATCACAGCACTGGGTTTGAAGTGTGCTGGGCATCAGCCTGGGCTCCGTGACAGCACTCTGTGATGAGTATGAGAAGATCTGAACTTTTGTTAAATGTCCACCATTTTTAAGTGTACAGTTCAGTTGTGATGAGAATGTTCACTCTTTTGAAAGAGATCACCAGAACCTTTTCATCTTGCAGAACTGAAACTCTACTCTGACCAAACAACAATGCTTCCTTTGCCCCTCTTGGCCCCTGGCAAACACCATGCTGCTTTCTGTTCCTGTGCACTGGGGTCCTCCGGATACCTTGTGTTAGTGGAATCATACATATTTGTCTTTCTATAGGGGGCTTACTCCACTTAGCATAACACACCCCGGGTTCGTGTGTGCATGCAGCTTTGCGGCAAGATTGCTGAACTCAAGGGCTGCATACTCGTGGACTGTGTGCATGAACTGCATTTTTCTACCCGTCTGTCTCACATACAGGTCAACACTGGGCTGCTTCCACATTTTGGCAATAAGCACAGGCATGCAAACATTTCTTCAACACCCTCGACTCTCACCCCAAAGTAGGACCGCTCACTCATATGGTAGCTTTATTTTTAGCTTTTTAAGGAACTGCCACTTTGTTCTCCCTAACAGTTCTGAGTTACTCTCCACTTTTGCTCTCTGAGATCAGCATAATCCAGGGAGATTATCCCCGATTATCTGGGTGGCCCAATCTAACGAGGAGCTCTAAAAGCAGAGAATCATCTTCTGCTGGGGGTGGAAGGGGGAGGCGGAAAAGGGATGCCCAGAAAGGAAAGGCTGAGATTCCATCAGGGAGGACTTGAGACACCCTGGCTGGTTCCAGATGCTGCAGGCAGCTGCGAAGGACTGAGAAAGAACACCGGAAGCTAGATCAGCCCCTGCAGGGGCAGAGACCTCAGTCCACTACTGCAATCCACCACCTAGGCTGTCTGGAAAGAGCATTCTCCCCGAAGTCTCCAGAGAGGAAGGTCCTGACAAGTGAAGATTCATCTCGGGCTGCTTGCATATAGAACCGTAACATAATACACAGGTGTTTTAACTGTTAAATTTATGATAAATTCTTATGGCTGCAACAGGAAACACACCCTATCCCACACTCGCCTGAGTCTCTCCTATCCCTCGGAGGTGTCAGCTGGAGAGCCTACCTAATCCTGTGTCCACTTCCCCAGAGGTCAGGGCTAGTGTTTTGGAGAGGTGGTTTTGTTTGCTTTTTCCCATCTGACTCTACCAGAGGTCCACAAAAGCAAGAGGCATCTCCGATAGTAAGACACAAGGTCAGCTTCCTGGCCAGTGGCTGAGAATAACGTGGGGCCAGGCAAAGCTGTCATCAATTCATTTCCCCTGTACTGACTGCTCTGCCAGGGATGGACACATCTCTTAAACTTTCCTCATCTCTTACTTTTAAAATATATGCTTACAGTTTTTTTAAAAAGCCACCTGTAATACTGGCACTCAAGAGGCTGAGGAAGGAGGATCACTGTGAGTTCAAGGCTACCCTGGGCTACATAGTGAGACCCTGTCTCACAAGCAAATCCAAGAGTACAGCACGTGATACACTGAGGCGTACCTGTGCCCTATCGTCACCTTTCTAGAAAGTGACCGTGAAATACAGTCTTACTGCATATTCTTTTTTCTTTCTTTTGGCCAGAATCACTCTGTACCTACTGTTCTGTATTTTCTGTATTAGTACATAAACAGCCGACTTCCCACTTTCCACCATTTCCTTTAATGATCACATAAATTGGCTAAAATTACAAACAAGTACAAATGAATATCACTTTATTTTTCAAACTTATCTAAGTCTCTACAACACAGACTCAAAAGTAGAACTGCTGGGTTGGCTGACACATGCACGTCAACAGTGAAGGGTGGCGAGCAAGCGTTCCCAAAGCGCGCGCTGAGCCTCCTCTCCCAGGCAGAGTGTGAGGGCCCGTTTTGCACACAGTGTCTGTAACACAGGCTGTGCTGCATATTTGCCCCTTTTTCTTTCTCAGGCAGAAAACGGTTCCTCCTTGTGCTACCTACATTTCTTCTATCCTCAGTGAAGTACGGCATTTCTCTCCACGTTCACTGGATGTTTATAACTCTTTTCATGTCCTATTATGTGTCTTGCAAATCTTCCATCATGGTCAGTTTTTAAATTGATTTATGCAAGTTACTTTTATGTGAATGAAATGAAGTCTTTTGTCTAATGTGCTGCAAATATTTTTCCCCTTAGGTTGTCTCCTGAGGCTTCTAATTAGTTGCTGTCACAATCACAAATTCACATGTGTTAAACAGATCCATGTTCTTCTCCTAGGCTTTGGTTTGGGGTCATTGTGTAATTACTTTCCCCCACTGAAAGATCATTTTAAAACTCTGCCACATCACATCTTCATTTCTGTATTTTGCCCATCTGTATCTTACATTTTAATGTGAGAAGGGAGAAGGAAGGCAGAGTTACTTTTCCTGGAACAGCTAAGTTTTCCTTAGTTATTAAAAAGCTCTCTTTTCCTTGCTGATGTGAAGTACTATCTTCACCATACAATACCATATAGAACACATAAAGTACACACCACATTTGTTATTTTTTACCTCTCTGCTTTGGTGTCATCACAAATAAACTATGTAACCCTATTATACATTTTAAAATATTTTATTATTTTGGTATATTTGCTGGCTTTTTTGACATGTTTTCAGATGAACTTCTCATCAACATCCAAAAATTTGTTCGTGATACTTTGATTTTCTTTTTTCATTTGTTTGTTTGTTTATTTATGTACTTATTTGTGAGTGAGTGAAAGTTTTACTATACAGTTCAGGCTGTAGCCCAGGCTGGCCTCCATCTCCCAGAAATTCTTCTGCCTCAGCCTCTCACGTGCTAGGATTACAGCTGTGCACCACTACCAGCTTGATATTTTGATTTTCTTGATTTGACACAGATAAGTTACTGTGTTGTGAAGGCTTGTACTTTACTTACCCAGATTGAAGCCATGATATTCCTCCTTTTCCTTCAGCTGAGATGATACTGATCTATTTAAAAAAAAATTAAAGTATAAATCTGTGATTCAAAATAATTTCAGTCCAGCTCTCTTTTTTTTAATCTAGGGATTTTGGGGACAGGTCTCACTATGTAGTTTAGGCTGGTCTTGAACTCACAGTGATCCCCCTGCCTCAGCCTCCCAAGTGCTGGAAATACAGGTGTGTGCCTGTATACTTGAACAAGCCAGGCTTGGTGCAAACTCTTAATCTTTAATCCAGAAAACAGAACTCAGCATTCAAAGAAACACCTCAGAAGAAGAATGTGTCTCTGACGTCAATAATCCATTTACCAAGCAAATATTTACTGGGCACTTTGCACGTACAAAAAAACTGTGCTAGACCAGTGAGGGCGCCAGGACAAGGAAGACAAATATCTCTACACTTAAGGACTTGTTAGAATATGCTTTCTGAACAGCCTGTTTTTGACTTATTTAAAACCCAGAAGCCAGGAGAGGTGGATGCACCTATAGTCTACAGTTCCAGGTACTCAGGAAGCTGAGGCAGGAGGATCCCTGGAGCCCAGGACTTTAAGGCCAGCTTGGGAAACACAGCAATACTCAGTCTCAAACGAGCAAGCAAACAAACAAACAAACAAAAATTCAGTATGGCTATTGCCTTCTTTTGGGTGGTACTGGGAATTGAACCCAAGGCTTTTCCATTGAACTAGATCCGCAGCCCTATTCCTACTTTTTAGTTTGAGACAGGGTCTTGCTAAGTCACTAAGTTCCCCAGGCTGGGACTGAACTCCCGATTCTCCTGCCTCAACCTCCCAGAGTGCTGGGATTACAGGTGTGCGCCCCCATACTACTAACCTCTTTTAACCAGGACACACTGCATCACAGGGAAAAGAAGAGGAGAGAAAGCTGCTTCTGCCCCACCAAACCACACAGACCAGAGCTGGCTTCAGTTTGAGTCCTCCTGCTGTCCTGCACATCCTGCTGGCTCCAAGCAGACCTGCCTGCTCCCGCAAGAGGCCAGTCCACTCCTTGGATGCGGCAGAGGGGAAGGGCCAAGTCTCTGGGGACACACACTTCCCTCCAGCCCAATACTAACTACACATTGGCCGATCTCCAGGATTGATTTAGAAACACAAGCTGCCCCCACCCATCCTGGAAACAAAATATTCTAAAAATCCAACAGCCCCAGGGCAGAGGTCCAAAGGAACGCACACCCCTAGGTCCAGAAGAGTTAGCCTAGGATTCTCAGGCTCTTTGCCACCCAGGCCCGTCCATTTGAGTCCAGGCCTCCATCTCTCTCGTCCCACAATACACAGAGGACGCAGGGCACTCCTAGCTCTGCTTTAGACACAATTTCTTTGAGCCCCACCTGCAGGATCAGCCAGCAGCGGTGTTCTCACCATGGGCCGGCTAATATACAGAAGCACTACAGGGTCAACCTGCAGGTAGGCGTTTCTGCCATATTTCTGTACTGTAGCACAGCAAGCACTTTAAAAAATGTGAGGAGTGAATAAGAACGTAAACCAGAGAAGGTCAGGAGAGCCGGAGGTCACCATTAATATCCCCGTGCGGCAGGCGGGCCGGGCGCAGAAGGGTGGGGTCAGAGTGAGACTCAGCGGGCCAGGCAGCCAGGTTCAGGGCAGAACCGCAGAACCAAGCCTGGGCCTTCGGCCTCCCTTTCGGCCCTGGCCCGGGACACACCTGGCCCACCTGCCACTCAGTCCGGGCTGACCCAGTAGGAATCATTAACCGCGGAAGCGACACGCCCCGAGCAAAAGAATTTCAAACACTTCCTACGGGGTTGCAGAGGCTGCGCGTTTCCTTCACTGCTGCTAAGCAGCTTTCTCCATATGTCCGTGTGGCTCTGGCAACAACGACCCGGTTTTCTTTACATTTTCAGTTTCCTGTCTGGTCAGCCTGAAGGTTTGTGTCTGTGAGAATGCACGGCAACTTGTGCACGCAAGAACTGTGTTAGGGACAGAGTGGGCGGCGGCCCTGGGGCGGGCAGAGCCTCGGGCGCCGGACACCGGCCGGGATCGGGTCACAGCCCGGCGCCCCGACCTGCCGCGGCGAGAACGGTTCGCTCTCCGGGGCGACCGCCCGCAGCCCCCCGGACGCCGCGCAGCGCCCTGCCGCCCAAGCCTCCCGCCCCGCGAAGCGGCGTCGCCCTAGGCCGGGCTCTGAGCCACGCAGAGGCTCCGCGGCTCGCGGACCGGCGACCCCGCCCTGACCCGCTCTTCCGTCCGGGTGTTTCGGGGGCCGGAACAGCGGGGCGCAGCTGCGGTCCGCCTCGCGCGCTCCCCGCCTCACTTTCCCCATTCTTAAGCTCAGGGCTCCAGTCCGCGGAGACCTCAGCCCCTCCGCGCCCCACTCCGCCCCATCTTCACCACGCACTCACCACGCTAGGCAGCCGCGCGGGTGCGGCACCGCCCTGCGGCGATCACAGCCACTCTGCCTTCGCTTACTCAGGAGCGCGCTGCGTGGAGGAGAGCTCAGGGGAGCCGAGCCCCGCCCCGCCCCGCCCCATCAGGGGAACCCCGCCCCGCCCCGCCCCGCCCCAGCCAGGGGAGCCCC
>PVLD010034136.1:0-12956 GCA_004027595.1 Dinomys branickii | reverse complement strand
TCCCTACTATCTTATCTATAATTTGGTATTTCCTTTAATGTTTTTGTGTTAACTAATGTGAAGATAACTATGTAATACAACATCCAGTTCTAATTCCCTACTATATTCTGTATAACTTTGTATTTTCTGTATTGTTTATGGCTTTTCTGGTTCATATGTCTCCATTCTTTTGTCTTTAAAAGAAAATTAAAAAAAAAAAGAAAAAGAGTATACGATTCATAGAAAAATGTAAAGGGCTTCCTCTTAAGCAGAGGAAACATAACTAACTTGTAATAAGAGAAATGCAAATGAAAATCATGCTGAAATATCATTTTTAAACTCTCCATTTAGTAGAGTATCTAAGGTTTGGATACATGAGCTTTTGCCAAGCTACTGGGGAAACGTCGCTGGGGAGGGGAAAACAGCGCTCTATCTGGAGGGTAAGTTGACAATATCAAACTTACTGACATGTGCACCCTTTGGTTCAGCAGTCCTCTCAGAGATTTTGCGGTGTAGCACACCTCATGGGTCACAGTTTGTGGCTCGCCCTCTTGGACCTGCTGGGACTTGAGTCAGGTTACATGTGCAAAGGCAACACTAGGGGTGGAGGAAGGTCATCAGCAGGATCAGCAGTGTCTTATAAGGAAATCACTTGGAGTGGTTCTCTTACAGGTTCTGCAGACAAGAAGCAATCAGTCTCAAACAAGGGAGGGAGTGCTGCCTCCACAGGTAAAAAAGATGTGGCAGAATTCAGGGCTCATGCGTCTAGCTTTACTGGAATCTACCCATATGTCTCCACTGCGGTTTTCTATGCTCCATTTCATCCTGATTAATGCCCTTTTTGAAGAGCTCTTTAAAGGCTGTCAGTTGATGTGGCATTGTAATTCAGCCACCCCCAGGATAGATTCGTGGTTTGTTTCTCAGAAATCTCAGATTTAAAGTCACAGGAGAGTTCTTTTGTTTTTTTTTTTAACTACAGGTTTCTGGACTTTTATGTGTATCCTTAGCTGAATATTCCAGGCCATACACTCATCCTTTTCTCTCTGCTACATCCTCCCGCACTTAGAGACACCACCCATACCACCTGGCGGCTACCAACCAGCGAGCCCTGAAGTGACCTTTTCAACATGCAGCTGTGCGCCTACTTTGAGCTCACCTTTTGTCAGGGTGTGTTGCTGCTTTTCAAATATGGAATCTGCTGAGGTCATTACTTTAAACAATGTGTTTGACACAAGGACTCATGGGTCAGGAAGCTAGGAGTGGAAGCCCAAGTAGCTCGGTTCACTGTATTCTGTAGCAACCCACTTGGGGAATTTCTGATTCCCAGCCATTCAGTTTGGGTTTTACAGGCACACAGGCCTGGGTCCCCAGAGCCAGAAACACTTCTAGAAAAGAATACAAGAAAAGTCCTAGTAACATTACAGCTGCCACCTTGTCATTGTATATTCTAGTCCCAGAAAACCAGGAGGCAAGGAGAGCGGAAGTGGTCACGTTGTACGAGAACTTGAGCATGATCGCCATATGGATGTAGCGGCGTTGGACGTCGGGGCGGGAGGACGAAGGGAGGTGTTCCTGTGACTGCTAGGCTGTGTCTTGGGCCAGACCTGCTATAAACGGGCAAGGATAGTTCACCCTGCTTGTAAGAGTTGGCAATCAGGATTTACATCTTACAGGCATGAGAGCCTGGGACCCTGCAATGTGGAGTGAATGATGAAGAGGTTAGTGATCTGCAATAACAGCCCCAGCCCCATGACCAGTGGTAACAGTGAACGGTCTGTGTAGTTTGCTTCATTAAGCCTCTCCTTATCAATTTCTCCAGGAATTTCAGCCAACTGGAAATCTGGAGGAACTATGAACAGATGGAGTAAACCTAATGTGAGATCAGGAAGATCTCAGAGGTGCAGGGGGTGGGGCTTGGCGCACCTTCCCTTTTCACACGCGACAGAGTTGATGTACTCATGGCCACCTGCTGTCCCCTGTTCCCAAGGATTGTTCTTTGGCCGAAGGGAGTCACTGACCCAAAAGAAGTCGAGGAGATTGTTCGCCGCTTTCCTCTTGGAGGCTTTTGGCTAATGACTGTCTGATCCAAAATGATGATAGTCCAGCTTCTTTGCTCTGGGTGAGTCTATGGCATAAGAGATTCTATATTCATTATGAAACCATTACACACACCTTACTCCCCTAGCCATGACTATATCTCTTTCATGCTTGCAGTTTTCTCCTGAAATTGACACCTCAAAACATTACGTGCACGAAAAACTCCATTTCAGATTCTGCACCTAAGGAGCAAGATCAAAGGGGTCTTATTTTCAGGTTAAATCTCTCATCTGTTTTTGTCTCTTTTATATATATATATCCAAATGGGAGTTTTTTCTTGCATCCAAGTACTAACCAGGCCTGACCCTGCTTAGCTTCTGAGATCAGGCATATTCAGGGTGGTCTGGCCATAGGTTAGGAATCTTTTCTATTTCAGGCTTATCACAGTCAGAACGGAACGTCTCGTCTTCTCTGCCCGCCACTGTGACATGCTCACTGTCTTTGCTGTTGCTTCGCTTTAGTATGTAACAACTCCATTCTTTCCAGTTTCCCTGGACAGACTTTTACCTTCCGCAATGGAGATGCCAAACTATTTATCTACAACACTGATAGATAACACGCCCTAGGTGTGGTCTCCATGCAGCAAGCTGCTCCTTACGTCAGTCTATTGAAAGTCAGACCTTGACACAGGGGTTTGGAAAGTTAGAATGAAGTTAGGGCTGTTAGGCTTTCAAATGAATCTGTAACTCCACCACTCATTACCACCTCTGTGGCTAGGTCGGCGGCAAGCCACTGTTACCTCTAGGTTGGATTATGGCAATGGCCTCCCAACTGGTTTTACAGCCTCTACTCGCCTTTGCTTTTGGTCTGCTCTTAACAAAGCAGCCACTAGGACCCTTTAAAAGTACAACTGTTTTCATGTCATATCTCTTTCGTAATTCTCCATTTGTCTTCCTCCTGGAGAACAAGCCCAAGTTTGCAGAATGTACTCAGCGTCCTCTCCGATTTCGTCCCCCCTCCCACATCTGAGGTCTGCTGCTGTTCTGCCCCTTTGTGCTTCTTCCTCCACTTTGGCTTCTTGATGTACTTGAAACTGCCACTTCCGCTGCTTCTCAGAGCCTTGCCCCTTTATGATCTCTGGCCTTGGACTGTTTTACTACAGATACTCGCCTTGCTCACCGCATCACTTCTTCTGGACAGTGCCACTGTTATCTATCTGAATTGCAGTCTTCCCCATCCTGCCTGTTCCTCTGGCACTGCTGCTGTCCACTGTGACTATTTCTACTGCTCACTGTTTATTTCCATCGCTGTCATACAAAACCCGCTAGGACAGGGATTTGCATTTGTCTTGTTCCCTACTGGCAGATGGCAGGCACTTAATACATATTTGTTGAACATCTGCATTGATTGTGTTATAAAATTAATGAGATGACTTTTATTAATGCTAAAGCATCACTCCTTGCCTGCAGGTGCGGCTGCTGGAAGCCTCTGTGTCAGTTGACATTCTCATACCTCCAGATACTCCGGTGCTTTTTGCTGGTTCCCTGATATGACACCAAATCATCATGCTGCCTATTGTCATTAGAAAGCCATAACTACTGCATGTTTCTCTTACATTTTAATGAGAATTTATGGAATATCTAGTACAGAGGTCTAGATGTATATCTGTCTGCTGAGTGCAAGTGATATATGAAAGTAGGGGCTAAACATTTGAGAACTTTATTTTATTTTTGGTACCGGGAATCAAACTCAGGATCTTGCGCATGCCAGGCGGGTGCTTGTGCTGCTGAGCTATAACCACGGCCTCAGGAACTTTACTTTTCAACAGACACCTATCAGAGGAATACAAAACGGTTAAGAGTTAAAAGTGACTATTATCAAAAACCAATAGGTCCTATTTGGCCCTGGTCCTGAGAGAATTCTAAAATGGGATCAGCCCACTGTCTGGCTCCATTTATTTATGATGTTTTGCTCGTTAGGCGCTGGATGTTTGGAGAGTTTCCATCCGTCTTTGATAACAATTTATTTGACCTGACATTTTTGAATGTCACAATGGCCTCTTTTCTGAGTTCTTGAATACCTGGAACCTTTATCACTGGCTACTATTGTGTGATTTGTTCAGGCAAAGAGGGGGTGATCTTGAGATTGAAAATAATCACCAGGACAAGAAGAGACAGAGCTGTAAAAGAATTAAGTCTTTGAAGTCGATCAGAGTTGGAAGACAGAATGAGCCAGGATGTGGCTTCTGCTGGCTTCTCCTGGGGTTGGGTTTTGTCACAAATGTGTAATGAATCTAAGTTTCAGTGGTCTGAATGGCTGGTGTTGGTGAGAGATAAAGCTTTTGAGATGGGCTTCAGCAGTAAGCAGCTGAATTCATTCTGAACTTTAGTGAGCTGAGCGAACTGACGCATCATATAACTATAAATAAGACTTGCTCTAGATTATGATGGGAACCCAGTGCTAGGGTGACAGGGGACAGTGGCAAGGGGCCAGTTCTTTTGAGAACGTTTATTTCTTTTTTGTAAATTAAACCAGTTTTGGAAGCCATTGGATAAACTAAGATAAAATATGTAATACTATTCATTCTCTATTTTACTCAACATAATAATTGTTTAAAAAAATGTGAAATCACTCCTGTGTCATCATGATAGGCTTTAAATTAGAGGTAAAGCATAAGTTTTTCTTTTTTCATCTTTTTGAGACAGGGTGTTGCTATGCAGTTCAGGCTGGCTGGCCTCGAATTTACAGAAATTCTCTTTCCTCAGTCACCTGGGTGCTGGGATTACATGCATGCACCACTATGCCTGACCTAGTAGTACAACTGTTCTTGAGGATAAGATGGATTTAGTCCTTCTGGGGATCCTATAGTTTTTATAAAATAAAGGATCAGGACTTTCTGAGATTGTTGGCTTTTTGTGCTGCTGATAAATTTCTCAGGGCATTAAAACTTGGGTCACCAGTAAAGACAGGGTCCATTCATTCCTTTAGAAATCAGATACAAGGGCTTGGGATATAGCTCAGTGGCATAAGCGCCTGCCTGGCAAGAGCAAGGTCCTGAGCTCAATCCCCGGTACGGCAAAAAAAAAAAAAAAAAAAGGAAGCAGATACAAAAAGTCTACAGTTATGTGCTACATAATGACCTTTAAACTGACCATGAACCATATACGCCAATGGTCTCATAAGATTATAATGGAATTGAAAAATTCCTCTTGCCAAGAGAGGCTGTGGTGCAGTGACCTTCCTGGGTGTTTGGTGTGAGGCTGGTGTAAAGGAACCTATTGCACTGCCAGTGATATAAAAACATAGCAATACAAGTATGCACTCCACATAATACTTGATAATGATAATCAGTGACTATGTTTATGTGTTTAGTATAGCACAATTTTTATTGTCATGTTCGAGTGTCCTCCTACTTACAACAAATGTTTGTTGTAAAGTAGTCTGCTGTGTTATGCCAGCAGCAGCCTCACACATCTGGTGTTTACTGCATCTCTTGATTGCTTTAACCAGCCATGTAGAGTGACCCACCTATGCCCTCCAGGTTTGCGTACACACACGCTGTGATGTTCACACAACGACGGAATTCCTGAATGACTCATTTCTCAGAATGATCCCCATTGTTAACCTTTGACTTGTGCTATTTGCTGGAAAGTTTCAAATGGAGAAGTAGCCACTCCAGAGATTTAGAAGTGGAAGGCGTTGAGATTCTACCTGATTCTCTGTACTATATTTGAGGAATTTGTAAAGAAGCTGGGAAAAGAGTGGCATTTCTGAAGTTAAAGCCTGTAACTTGTAGTTATGTGAATCACGACATAAAACTTTATCCATATAAGAAACATTCCTATTGTGTGTATCCTTGTGGTTAAGTTTTTAACTAATCTTTTTCTTTTGAAAAATCACCATAATTAGACAGGGAGGCCAGATTTCAGAGGTCCAAATAAGAAAGACTGCAAATAATTTTGTGCACAAACATCCCAATATATGTGAGGAGGATCACGAAGATACACTTTTGTTTATTCTCAACATTCTCGGCCCAGATGCAAGTTTTACTGCTTCTGTTATCATAGAATTGACATAAAGACTTACCAATTTGGTCTCCTCAAAGAACTAAGTATCAAAAGCTTCTGCAGTAAAATGTGTGGTGACTCTTCAAGATTATCCAGTAAAAGAAAAGCTACTCACATCAGACAGTGAACAAACGTTTCCTTTGTGCCACTACGTGGGGGATGCGGAGGTCACAGGAAGTACAGCCCTTGTCTATTGAAAGAACAGCATAGTTTCTGCAAGACTCAAGGAAACATGTGAAATTGAAGTCTGTGTTTAAATGATTCAGATTTTATACTGCATTCAACAAATATTCTTTGAATAGAATGCCAGTGAACACCTTGTGAGAAAGGATCAAAGAGCCATGGTTAATTAAAGGATTTAAAGAAGTTGATAAGGAAAAACATAAACTATGAAGTCTTAACCATTTTTTTTTTTAAAAAGCTGGAGTAGGGTAAGAGAGGTGCTGTGTAATACTTTGGCTGTAAGGAGCACAACATCCTTCAGATATGGGGCTTGCAATGTGGAACCACACTTGGGGGCCCCGGAAAGTGCTGAGGCAGAATTGTGTCCCCCAGAAATTGCACACAGGCACCCACAGTGCCTGTCATGAGCTCTGCCCTCCTCTGATGAGGTACTGACAGGAAGCTCTGATTCTCTCACATCAAGCAGGATCTGAAAACCGCAGTTTGAGGCAACCAGTCCCAGTCCTGAAGTCAATAACGTACTCCTTTGAGTAAAACAAAACGAAACCTTGAGATGCTTCCTTCTGCTATCTACCTACATATCCTCGCATATTTTAACTCCAGACACTGCTTAGTCGCTGCCATCGTGCGCCCAATTTGGAAAGTGAGCAGGTTTCTCAGGGAGGACTCTGCCCTTGGCTTGGGGCCGCCAGCCTGGTCTGGCTCCGTGGTTGCTGTCTTTGACTCATAGTATTGGTTCATCTCAGTCTTGTGCTTGTTTCTGATGTTGTCACACTCTAAAGTAAATGTCCCTTCCATCCTAGTTCCTCCTGACCAGCTGGTCCTGTAGCAACAAGTTGTAATCCTGTCCCCAGAGGTAAAATTGACAAAACATCAGAGGAACTTCCTTTTTCTTTTATTTGAATTTTATGAAGTTTCCACAAATGTAGGGAGTCGTATGGGGCCAGAACCTGCTTGGAATAGGCCAGTCAAGTGTGCCTAATCACAACCAGATGTCCTCCTGCTCACCAGTTCCCAAGGCACAAGAGAGAATCAACCTTGTTAGCCGGCTACACTCAGCGTTCTCCTGCAAACATCGTTCTCACAAGCCAGCACAGATCCGGGAAAGGGAGACCATCAGCTTGAATTTGACCTTTATCTTGGAAATGAAGACGTTTGCAAGGCATGAAACTAGTGCTGAGAGGAACCAAATCAAATGGCAGAAGGCGCATAGCGAGCGTGTTACAATGTCTTGACATCAGGACCTAAATTTAAATGCTAATTCCTTCTACCTCCTATTTACGTGACGAATTTCAGAGAGGCGTTACCGTCACAGTGCCTCAGTGTTCATACGGCAGGGTGAGAGCGGAGGGTCCGGTCCTCAGGTTGTGAGGATGGTGATGAGATGTTGGTGCTGGTGAGGGATGGCGTGCCTGCAGGGAGGGGTCAGGCAGATGTGCTAAAAGATTTCATTGGAACCGTTGGTGTCTAGGGTCTGCAAGAGCACTGCAGTAATTAGCTCTTTATAAGATTAGTACACAGCTCTGTACATTTGCAGGACCTTGACTTTGGAGACCAGTTCCGCCCCACTCTACCCATCCTTACTAGTCTCAAATCAAAGCTTCCTACAGGATAACATGGAGATGGTGTTATTTACTGATCCTTAAATATGTTTGTCTCTGTCCATTCCTGCTGCTATAAGAAAATATATGACACTGGGTAATTTATAAGCAATTGCCATTTGTTGTTTTGTAGTTCTGAAAGCTGGGAAGTCCAAGCTCATGGCACTGGTCGGGTTCCTTGTTTGGGGAGGGTCAGTTCCAGCACATGGCAGCAGAGCTGAAAGAGCAGAAATGGCAAAAAGGCAAAAGGCATTAGGGCTGCCTCACCCTCACTCATGAAGGCTAATCCAGCCTCGGGACTTACTCGTGACCTGAAACGTGTTCACATTTCAGGTGAATTGGGGGCCACAAACTGAGACTGCAGAAGTATCACAATGTATCAGTTCTGAAACTAGTAAAATGTGACTGGTAATGTGCGATTACTGCAGAAAAGGTGGAAAATAAATTAACAGAAAAATCTTTTGTTACCTAAAGATGATCATAGTTAACATTCATTTTCAGACATTTTTCCTCACCTTAAATTGTACTCACAGAAGTGCATCCTACAAAAACGTACAATGCCAATATGTCAAATATGCAAACATGATTTACAAGATTAGGAAAATAAACATTTTCTTAGCCAGGTTTGGTGGCATACACCTATAATTCCAGCATTTGGGAGGCCAAGGCAGGAGGATTATCACAAATACAAGGCCAGCCTGGGCTATATAGTGACTTTAAGGCCAGCCAGAAAAACATAAAGAGACCCTGTCTCCAAACAAAACAAAACAAAAACAAAAACAAACAACCAAAATGCAAGCAAACAAAAATAACTAAATAAACATGTTTTTAAAAAATGCTTGACTATTCTCTTGTAGGCATAAGAAGGCCCTTCCATAAGTATGGAAAGAGACTTTGAAATATAAAAAATAAATTAAAAAGCATAGAAATATCAAATGACAAGAAGCTAAAGAATCCTTATCATTTTGCATAAGAAATTGTTTGTTTTTTACAATGGCAAAGTTTTAGGACCCTCAGATATAAGAAAATATGGTATGAAATATGAAAAAGCCCATAATGCTTAAGAGTAAAAATATTTTATTAAAATTCAATCACAAAGAAGAACCTTATCATGCATAAATATTTTACAGCAATTTTAAATGGAACCAGTATGAAGTAAACTTGGTGCGTTGTTTCAGAATTATTTTCCTGCAGTGTTCCTCTCTTTTTTTGAGCCTAGCAGGGCTGTCTGGAAAGGGATGCACACACACACATACACACACACATACACATGCACACAGTGCATTAAACTGGATGACAATGATGTGTAAAGGACAGAACATGGGATTTAGAGTGAAAATGTCTGATTCTACTTAGAAAATCTTCCTCTACTGAGCTTATAGAAGTCACTTAAATTCTTTGAACATAAATTTATTTTATAAATCCTCTTTCATTGTTTGTTGTTAGAATAAGGTGAATTAGCACACAGATTGATAGAAAGATGTATACTTTATGTTATTAGACTCTAAATGAGGATAAAATTTCCAAATTAAAATCCATGAATGCCAATATCATACCCAGCCCTCCAGATAACAAAACTATTTGCAAAACTGTCTTAAATTTTCATCTAAATATTAGGGAATAATGAGGAAATAACCAATATAGTCTCTTTTCCTGTATGTTTTTGAAATAGTCAACCATCTACACTGCAGGCTTTATTTATTTATTTATTTATTGGTACTGGGAATCGAACCAGGACCTTGTGTTTGCCAGGCAGGCACTGTGCTGCTGAGCTATATCCCCGCCCCTAACACTGCAGACTTCAGAGTATTTGCTAAAGAGACTATTCATTTTCCATTGCTGCATAATTATGACAAACTTAATGAGTTAATAGCATTGAATTATTAGCTCATATTTCTGTTGGTCACCAGCCCAGGGTAATGCCTACCTCTATGGCACCACCTTTTGACATCTGGTCTCTCCTTCTGCTTACCTCACCTTTCTTCGCCTTTGTCTTGCTACCTGAAGATCTCTCTCTCCCTGTGCATTTTCCTGTCCTAATCTTTCCCAAATGTATCCTCTTTCCTTCTCACCCCCAAGTGCCTCACTAGAGCCTACATACAATTTAAGATTCAAGTTAGGCAGTGAATCATCTTGTAAGACCTCCCAAACCCACCTTCTCCTATCTGTCCTCCTCTTATGTCTCAGCGACTTTTGAGCAGTTTTAATATTCTCAGAAACAACAGGGCAGTGTAATGGTGAAGAGGGCAGGCTGTGCAGGTGGATCCCCTGCAGTGAGTGAAGTCCCAGCTGTAGCAGTGAGAAGTCCTTTCTGATGCACATGCATTTCCCTACTGTAAAGTGAGGGAAGAATCAGTACCTATCTCACTTGATTTCTTTTATTTGCATTATTCACGTTTCCCCAAATTTGACCAGTAGGACCCCTTAGAGGCAAGCTCCCTCTATCTTTTGGATATGCCTGTGATTTTCTTTTTTCATTTCTTTTTGTACCGGAAATTGAACTCAGGACCTTTCATTTGCCAGGCAGGGGCTGTGTCGCTGAGCTTTCTCCCTGGCCCACCTGGCAGTTGTGTTGAGTCAACTTATGTAACACACAATCCAGCCACCATCATTCCACTTGTTTTTACTGCTAAATAATATTGTGTTTTGGATATGTACAGTGGTTTATTAATCTATTGATAGAAATTTGGGTTGTCTCCAATTTGGAGGGCTATTGTGAATGATGCTTGTGTGAACATTTTGAATACCAACTTTTTTTTTAAAGACAGGCCCTTGCTGTGTAGTTCAGGCTAGCTTTGAACTCACTATGTAGCCAAAGCTGGCCTTAAACTCAAGGTAATCCTTCTGCCTCACCCTCTTGAGTGCTGGGGTTACAGGCATGCACCACCCACTTGGTTTTGAATACTAATTTCTATGAAGCTATATATTTTCATTTTTCTTGGGCGTATATCTGCAATAGAATCTCTGAATCATGTTGTAATTCTGTGCTTAGCATTTTAAGGAGCATACAACAAACAATTTTCAAAAACAGTAGCACTACTTTGAAATTCCACCAGCTGCGTATGATGGGTCTGATTCCTCTCTGCCTTTGCCAACATTTGTTATCGTCTGTCTTTTTGCTCCTAGCCATCCAGTGGGTGTGAAGTAATATCTTACAGTTTTGATTTATATTTCCTTTTACATAAATAACATGGAGCATGTTTTTACATGCTTATTGGCCATGTTCTGTGTCCTCTTTGGAGAAGCGTCTATTGAATTCCTTTGCTCATTTCTTAATTCAATTAGATTTTTTAATGTATTGTTGAGTTGTGTTATTTAAACTTTTGGGTGAAAGTTCCTGGACAGATTTGTGATTTGCAAATGTTTTCTCTCATTACCCGTTACTTTTCACTTTGTTGTCACAAAAACGTTTTTGACTTTGAAGTCCAATTCATCTACTTTTTTTCCTGAGGCTTTTTACTTCCAGTTTCATTTCTAGGGAAGATTTACCTAAGATTTAGTCTTATAATTTCTTCTGAGAACTTTGTCATTGCAGTTTTTGCATTTAGAACTATAATTCAGTTTGAGTGAACTTTGGGAATGGTGAGAAGGGCTTCATCTTCAATGTTTTTGTTTTACTTTGGTACCAGGGATCAAACTCAGGACCTTGCACTTGTCAGGCAGGAGCTTATGCCGCTGAGCTATATCCCCAGCCACAACTTCATTCTTTTGTATGTGGTCATCTAACTCTTCCAGTATCAGTTTGGAAACTCACCAAGTTTTAAAATTAAAATGTTAATATATACTTAAAGGAATTTAGAATAGCATGTGGGGATGCAGAGCCACACTGTTTATAAATGCATGGTCATTATTTTATATTTATTAAGCTAGACATCTACTTGCATCTCTTTCAAGAAAGCAATTGGAAATGCACCTGGTCCAGTGTCTGACAACTTAAAATAATGGAATGGATCTTAATGGATTTCCTTGAGTGGATGGATAACACGTGAACCTTCTCATCTGAGACTATCAGTGAGTAAACAACCAGACAGATGTCAGCCTCAACAATGGTAACCCTACCGTGCTAGGTCTGGCCTGCAACCTAAAAGCCTCTTAGACAATACAGCATGGTTAACACATGGTAAATAATTTCTGGGTGCAGGTCACCTTGGCGATGTAGAATATCTTCAGCATAATTTATGTTCAAGCATTGTCATCTGTATTTTTTTGTTTCATTTTCCCTTTGTTCCTGAGTATGAGTTTAGGATGAAATACCTCCCTAACTTTAGTTTAAGTGGAGTTTCTTTTGCCGGATCCTTTGCTTTTCACTCCTTAAAAAGTTGAAGATGTAAGAGTTGCTTCCAGCCCCTTGACTGTCTCCATCTCCATCCTTTCCCTGGATGATCTCATCTTTTTTAATGACTTTAAATACCATGTAAGTGTTGATGACTCCCAAACCTGTTACTCCAGCTTTAGCTCTTCACTGAGATCCAGACTGACATTTCAGTTTGTTTACCTCATGTCTTAACTGAGATATCTAACAGACATCTGGAATGCAACATGACCAAAACAGATTTTCTCTCATAAATATATGATTCTCCTAGTCCTTCATATTTTAGTAAATGATGTGGTCTAATGCTGTAGCCTCTGACTGTTCTCTTCCAAGGATGTGGCCACAGAGCCACTCTGGGTGTACTTTATGGACCTAATCATCCACTTTTTTTTTTTTTTGTGGTACTGGGGACCAAACTCAGGACCTTGTGCTTGCCAGGCAGGTGCTTATTAATAAGCTTTATCTTTTAAATTTTTTTTTTTTTTTGGTACCAGGAATCAAACTCGGGACCTTGAGCTTGCCAGGCAGGTGCTTGTACCACTGAACTATATCCCTGGCCTGACTGTTCTCTTCCATCCTGGCTGCTCCCATTCTACTGTCTCTGTACCAGCCCCCTAAAATCCTTTTAAAAAGATAAATTGCATTGTGTTTTCTCAGTTGGCTTTCAACTATAATAGGATAACGTTAAAAATTCCTTGCAGGACCAACACAAGTTTCTTGATCTTCTTTCTTTCTTTCTTTTCTTCTTCTTCTTTTTTTTTTTTTTTTTTTTTTTTG
>PVLD010034134.1:0-12956 GCA_004027595.1 Dinomys branickii | reverse complement strand
GTGGTAGGGCAACGGAGATGAGGGAGGAGAAAAAACGAACTGATCAAAAGGGCCATCATCTGTGTAACCTGAGTAACAAAGATGAAGGTAACATTATGTAGGACAGCATCCAGAGCTAATTCCCTTCTATGTTCTCTATAATTCTGTATTTCCTCAGTCATTTTTGTACTAGCAGAAATGAAGATAACTTTATATTATATAGCATCCAGTGCAAATTCCCTACTATCTTCTCTAATTTGGTATTTCCTTTAATGTTTTTGTGTTAACTAATGTGAAGATAACTATGTAATACAACATCCAGTTCTAATTCCCTACTATATTCTGTATAACTTTGTATTTCTGTATTGTTTATGGCTTTTCTGGTTCATATGTCTCCATTCTTTTGTCTTTAAAATAAAATTAAAAAAAAAAAATCCTTGCCCAGGGTTCCTTTTGCTTGCAGAAGTACTGATTTCAGTTTGTGTCTTAGTATATGACTTAAACCAAGATACTTACCTGGCATCTTGATTCCCTGTCTGCAAAATGAGATTTGCTTTATGCAAAGGTGCTATATTAGCTTGGTCTCAGGAGAGAAGCTGCAATAACAACAAGATACTGCTGGATTCTGCAGGAGAAGAAAAGTAGATTAGAACAGGCTCATTTTGTCTTTAATGTTAAGCACCTGGAAAGAGCCTCCAATGGGAATTGAGGAGCACTGACAGCACAGTGTAAAAAACAAGAAAGAAAAGAGAAAAAGGAATGGAAATTCTGGCAAAGAAACTGAGATCCATACTCAAGGATATTTTTTGTTTGGAGGACAATGGAAAGAAAGATACATTCACATATCATGTAAACTCTGTACTTAACAAATACCCCACTTCTTTTCATAGAGTTCTTGAAGGACATAAGAGATCCATGTGCGAATATCAGTGATGAATGAATGACCTTCTGAATAGCTCTTGAAAGCTGATGTTTATAGAATATCAAGTTTAACAAAATGCAAGAAAGCTTAGTCAATATTTGTAAACAAGAAGGCATTTTGGATTGCAAGTTACTACCTTGTTTGAGGCGTATTAACCAAGCAGTTTAAAAGGTGATAAATTACTAGAAGATTTTTTTAAAAATCCAGTGCCATTTTTTGGTTTTGTCCTCTCTAAAAGTAATGTGTTAGAAACCTAAACCTGCATATAACAGCACTGGTGTTGGGTAGCTAATAGGAGGGGCCTGAGTAGTGAAGGGGGAGATAGATGTTGCTGTAAAAAGGACTTACTGGAGTACATTCACTGTCTTTTGCCCTCTGCTATGTGTGACAGGAGGCAAAAGGCTCTCAGCAGACCAGTTGCTGGCACTTTGATGTTGGACTTCCCAGCCTCTGGAACTGTGGAAGTAAATAACTGTTCTGTATAAATATCCGGTCCTGGGTATTTTGTTACAGCACCACATAATGGAACACATGATACCTAGGATTTGGCTTAATCAGCATGGTGAGCTGCCAGAGGCAGAGGAGCTAGTGCCATTGAAAGCAGTTTCATTTTAACACTTCTCAGGAAAAAAGGGCATACGCTGCCATGGGAAGTAGGTCCCAGAGCCTTTATTATGGTTTCCCACAGAAACAGTGAGTGAGGCCAGGATAGACGTCTTTGAGCAAGTTTGGATTGGATGTTTGCATAGTTTCAGCTGACTCTGGTTGTTTGGCACCTGGCCCCAGAGTGATTTGGAGCAGAGGAAATACTGGTTTGCTGCATAAATTAGGTAAAGGTCTGTTGGGAACCTGACCTGGGATTAGCTGCTTTGCATGTGAAAGACATTTAGAGTCCTTGGCTTCCTAGGAATTAGCCAGCTTCAGGTGGGACAGCCACCCTGAACAGCAAGGCTCCCAAGATGTCAGATCACCACAAAATACAGAAAGTAAAAAACATCATTAATACACACAGCTTTCTAAACAGCTAAGTATGAGATCAAATTAGGATTGAACAAAAATAGACTGTCCATGTCAGGAGTGGGGTGATACTTTGGACTGCACCCAGGGCCTCTGTGCTAAGCTACATCTCCAGCCTATTTATTTATTTATTTACTTATAGTCTTGCTAAGTTAGTCAGTCTGGGCTCTCACTTGTGATTCTCCTTCCTCAGCTTCCAAGAATGCTGGAACTACAGGCATGTACCTCCATGTCCAAGTTCTAAAATACAGTCTAAATTTCTTTTTTACCCCTCGTTTTACCATTGGTTCTCTGTGAGAAGACAGTTGACCATCTGGACAGGAGCAAAGTTTTATGGTTCTTCAAAACTGACATCTTGGCCACAATTTCTGTGGGTTTTCATAGAGATAAAGTGCTTTGTATGATACAGAATACTGCAGGTACTGTCCTCAGGAGAAAATCACTGACTCCCCTGAAGCAACCCACCCCCAAAACTTCCCTGTGGCCATATTCAACTTGCCCTGTCCCTGCCTTGCATTGCAGTCTCCCTGGGACTCCTGGGCCATGAAAGGGTAGTGCAGTGGTTACATCAATCCCTGGGGGATAATGCATCTCTCTCTATCTCTCTCTCTCTCTCTCTCTCTCTCTCTCCCTCTCTCTCTCTCTCCCCCACCCCCCCGGCCAGCCCAAGAGAAACCTGGTAACAATCTCCATCCTAGAAGGTTATTAGGCAGATGGTGGCCAGCTGCTTTCAGTCTTGGAGAACCCTGCAGAGAACCTGCATTTAAACTGCAATGGTACTGTGCCCCTCGTTGCCTGGGAGTATGTTCCTGGCCCCCAGCAGATGCCTGAAGCCACAAGTAATACTGAACATGATTCCACCATGGGACCACATTTCCATTCATATATTTTCCCCACACATTTAATGCCTTTTGCATCTTGACTAAGTGCCTATCACTTCCTGTGGCTATAACTTCTGTAGTTTGAGCCATGGTGGTAAAATTCGTGTGAATTTTTTTCTCCCTTAAAATTTCAGTTAAAAAATTCATTCTTATGGCAGTCTTAGCAACCTCAGCTTGTGGATTTTTTCTTTTTTTTTCCTTTCCTCACAAAGTCTGGAATGTTTCACCTTCTCAAGCTCTTTCTGGCTTCTCTTTGGTGTATCCAGATCACAAGCATCACTACTCTTTTGCCTTGGGCCCATTATAATGTTAAAAAAGGGTTACTTGGACACAAACACTGTGAATCAATCTGATAACCAAGTTGGTTATCAAATGACTAGTGAGTAGACACTGTACACAGCTGGGATATACTGGACAAAGGGCTGAGTCAACCCACAACAGCAGAGAAGGACAGTGCAAGATTTCATCACACCATTCAGAAAGATTGGCAGCTTAAAACTTAGGAATTTTTCCTGGATTTTTCCATTTATTTCCAAAGATTCCACTTGAATTTTTATGCTATAGACTAAATTACTGACAAATCACTTTACAACACAAGATACTTATCAGAAAGAACTGCCTGTTCAAGTTTCAGTCACAAAATTGGTGATTAAATGCAGTCTTGAAACTGCTTGTGTTGGTGATCTTGAACAACCAGAAGGACAGGCAGATGTTCCAGGTCGGGACAGTTGAGACAAAGAACCACCCCTGGCTGACCTCCCTCCATGCCCACAGGCATCACAGCAGAGGTACTTAGTTAGCACTTAGCCTAGCACAGTAGCTTCCTCTATCATCTCTCCTACTAGAGAAGAATAGCCTTTAAGATGGTGATGATGTCTAGCTTGTGCCTTGTGCACAGAAGATGCTGAAGACCCTTTAGAGATGACTTAACTTCAGATGAAATGTGTCTGTGGAATTCTTAAATTCTTCACCTTTCTCTTCCACTCTCTTGCCCTTTTAAGCACTTTCCTTTCTCAGGTGATCTATTGAAAACTGGGGTGAATAATCCTAAGTTATTGCAGGCTGATCAGGCCCACAGTCTCCCGAGTGGACGATGAAGGCGACAATTGAAATGATTTCAGGGCTCCAGGAGGGACTAACTCTCTTACAGCTTCAATATTTTCTGAGTTAGCCCAAGATTTCTCTGGGTGGCCCATATTTCTTTGGTTTTCATACAAAGGAGGAGGATACTCAAGAAAATGTGAGAATCTCACAGGTCCTTGGGAAAATTTTCCCAAGTAGTAAATTATGTCAATCAGGAGAACCACCTTATCTTTCGGTTGGTATTTATGGTAGGAGTGCGGAGGCTGCGGCTGAAGCCTCCTTGTAGTTAACTGGGGCTGTAGCCTTGTCAGACAAGGTGCCTAAGCAGAACACGACTCACAAGCAAACATGGAAAGCCAATTGATTAATAGTAAATCCTGCTCAGAGCCACTTTGTAGTGGTTCCCAACAATCTCCAAGATCTTTTCCAACTCAAATTTTATTTATCTCTGCTTACTTGTATTGTTACTACTCTATTTCACCTTTTTGTGGAAGTACAGATCTTTTGAGTCAGTCCTGAATGAATTCCTTAATAACAGAATAGTAACTTCTTTTTTAAAAAATTTATTTTTAGAGATAAGAGAACCAAAACATATTAATAAACACACAGACGTAAATGAAACAACATAAAAACAATATAAACAATACAAAATTTCAGACAGGGTGAAAAGAAATTAACAATGGCTGTTGCTTTGCATAATGTTATCCTCATATTGGTTATTCAGTTAAAAAGTACAAATATGCAAGAATGATCAAACAATTAAATATCAACTGTTCCTTTCAAGAAAACAACATAATTATCCTGGCCATCTTGTGTGTGTGTGTGTGTGTGTGTATGTGTGTGTGTGTGTATGTGTGTGTGTGTGTATGTGTGTGTGTATTTCCCTTTCTCCTTTATTTTCTCTTTTCCTTCATCTCAGTCATTCTTTCCTTTTGAGCATTTTCTTTCCTTTTCTCACTGTCTATTGAAAATGAACCCTTTTCCGACCAGGAATTGACCTTAGGACTTTGTGCTTGCCAGGCAAGTGCTTGTGCTGCTGAGCTATATCCCTGGCATTAACTTCTAATTATACACAGTATGTCAATTAACCCTGACAATTTGATGGACTAACAGTCTGACCACAAATTCATGAATTAGAAAACCAAAACTTAGAGCTGGGACATCAGCTCCCAGAATACAGACTGGTGCCACACAGTAGAAGGTGAGCGGTAGGTGTGGTTTCAGCTATGTAGACAGGCACTCCCCATGCCACATTTGATTCTGATAGAGCAGGAATCACACCGTGAACTGCACATGCCAGAGATCTGGTTGCACACTCCTTATGCAGCTCTAATGCCTAATGCTTTGCAGTGATGACAGCGCTAGAGACAGGCTGCAAATACAGATTAACATTAGCAGATACCCCTGCTTTACATTATAATAATAGAAATGAAGTGTACAATAAATGTAATGTGTTTCAACCCCAAGACCATCCCCACCCCGTCTGTGGAAAAATTGCCTTCCACAAAACCAGCCCCTGGGGCCCAAAAGGTTGGGCATCCCTGGTTTAGAGAGACTGGGGCAAATTCAAAGTCAAGTAGCAAAAGAGCATATGAACTCATGTCTGTCTGACTCCAAAGCCCAGCAGCTAAACACAATGCTGCATGATTTCTCTCACTTAGGAATAGACCAGAAGAAAAAGACTGCAAGAGGGAGAGCTTGAAGATATTAATCTCCAATGAGGAGATAGCAAGTCTCATTGACCAGAATGAGGGATGTAGGAAAAATGTAATACCCCACCTACTTTCAAGACCAGTGCTAGTGCTTTAGCTGCCCAGGCCTCTCTTCCCCTACCCCAACCACTGCTTAGAGCCTGCAAAATGCAGGTGTTGCTCAGGGTGTCTACTAAGTTGAGGGACTGCCTGGTTCTTGAAGCTATAAAAGCCCTAATAATTCATATTCATCCATCTGCAGTTAGTTTTTGGCCCCTTTTTCCTGGCATTGGAACCACTGGAAATAGGAATACTCAGTCAAAAGTGGAGTTTGACTGTTCAATCCATTTCTTCAGCTGCATTTTGTTCTCATGTGGGGGTATTTTGATCATACTTCGAACGTAGAGAACCAAGGAAGTGGTGTATTTCTTGGCTATATAAAAAAATAGAAAAGACTTAACCTTCAATGCATTCTGTCCACATTGCATTCTCCTAGTGAATCTCCTGCCTTTTTCAAAATGTGTTTATCTGCTCAGACTGTTTTGAAAAAATTATTATTAGTATTCTACAAGTTTGTAGTACAAACTGGTTACATTCATTGTAGAGAATTGGTACATGTACCAATTCAATGCATATTTCAATTCTTTCTTCTCCTTCATTCCCCCTCCAACATTAGATTCATTTATAAGCCTTTATAAAGTTAATCATTATGCACACATATTCACGAGACCAATAGACCATATATATATAACCTAAGACAATTACAATAATTTAAAGTGTAAGGCTAGGTGTGGTGGTGCACTCCTGTAATCCCAGCACTCAGGAGGCTGAGGCAGGAGGATCGTCGCAAGTTCGAGACCAGCCTGGGTTACAAAGTAAGCTCAAGACCAGCCTGAACTGCATAGCAAGACCCTGTCTCAAAAAGACAAAAAATAAAAAAGTATTCTAAGTCAAAAAGGGAGGGATAAATTTCTGCAAAGAAAAGTTGTAGCTAGTTGGAATGATTGAGCAAAGAGGAAATGAGATATCTGAAGTAGAAGAGTCTTGGAGTCACACTCACTCTCCCCAGTCAGAGATTCCTGTGTATAATCATGTATATCAAGAAGCCCGGCTCAGCGGGGACAGAGTGGCACTGTGAATTCTTCAAAGAAAAGGAATTGTCCTCCGCTCACAGGTGCAATGTGTTAATAATCCATTTTATAAGCAACATAGTGACTTACAATAGGGGGCACTAAGGGTTTTAACCTTATTTGATAGCAATGGGATTGACAGATCCTAAGCCAGGGAATGCTGAAAACCTTCCCTTGCTGGCCTCACCCGCTTCTAGAGAGTCTTCTAGTGAATGTCCCATTTAGGATTCTTGGTGTCTATTGTGCATTTATTTCCTGATGCATACTTTCACTACTAGTTTCCTTTGTCCTCTTCCATGGAACCCCAAGCCTTTGGTCAAGAGTAACTCAGTCATTCACAATATGTAAAAATCAGAAAACTTGAGTCTCTCATTTATCAGTGGGCTTGTATCTGGTTGTCTTCTGAACACAGATGTAGTAGATCCACTTAACTTCACTGTATCTTCAATATGTATGTCTTTTTGTATGTGTACACAGTGCACACACACATACAATAATACATTTTAAAAAAATATGGTGCTTGTGGATGTATTGCCTTAAACTACAAGCTTTGCTTGTCATACTGCCTAAAGCTTTCTGCATCTCATGTTCTACCTTCATTTCTGTGATTGTAATTTCTAGAACTTTTACATTACACCAAGTTCACCAAGTGCAATTCAATGCTTAGAGGGGAAAGAGAGGGAAAAGTTTGCCCCACCTCATAATTTACTATCACAAGAACACTTATTGAGTGTTATATTGTCCCTTGTCTATACCCAGGGCCTTCCTGAATTCCTAACACTCCTCCAGGAGAGGGTGTTTCTCGATTTTGCATCCTCGTCTTCTCTAACAGTGCCCAGCACAGAATTGTTAAATGAAGTAAGAATTCACACTTGCTTGCATGTCTGTAGCGAGCATGTGTGTTTCATTTGCAAAGGGCAGAATCGCACTCCTGCTATCTCAACAAAAAGGAGTTTATTGTAGACTCTGTGAGCACCAGAGCTAGAAAAAATATCAAGATTTCAGCAGTTCTAAGATAACTGCTCTCTCCTTCTCTGCTTCAAAGTATTTCTCATGACAAATTTTCTTTTCTCTGCATATCAGGTCTTCTTTGGCACTTACTAATCCATTCCTTCCTTATCTGCAACCTACATTTTGATTGGCCTAGCTGATCCCTGCTATCCCTATTCTGCAGCACCCTTGACAGGGTATCCAGGCTGTGATTGAGCTTCCTTAGCCACACACTCTTGACTTAATCATGACCACTGTGGCCCAGCCTTGCTACTTTGAAGGACAGAGTGGGGTGAGGCTGGAGGCAGTTTAGTGAGGGGGAGCAATAAATGATGTAAGAACGTTAAAACTCATAGCAAAGTGTCCTCCAAATGCGAGCTTGTACACGGAAACAAACCAAGTGACTACTGGGAGCTCGAGGTGTAGCTCGGTATCATTAAAACAAAAGACCGCCGAGTACCGGGCAGTTATCATGTGCCCAGTTTGTTGTCATCCCTTCATGCACAGAGTGGTAGTCAGGGGCTTTGCAAGGGGAACAGTACAAGACAGGACACTTAATCTATAAGATTATTTTTACAATAGTCACCCAGAGAGTCATATACAAAGAGAGTGTGGGAAATCTGTCCACACACTAAGACCAAAAGAATCCAGCTGAGGTCGTGGATCCCTCAGCAATGTCCTGCATCAGTCCATCTAAAGACCTAGAGCCCATTACAATGCCCCCCAACAAGTCCAACTGGAGGTCAAGAGCCCACAACAATGTCTTATGTGGGCCCGTTTCACTGATCTGCACTAGGAAGGCCCAAAGGTCAGTGGTGGAAGCTAGAAAGTCTCCGCCAGTGGGATGAAAGATCTGTGATAGTAGGCTGAGGGGTCTGCACTGGAGCCAGGAAGTAATGCTCAAAGGAAGAACCAGAACTCCCCCAAAAGATACCACAGTCATCCTCAGTGACAGCAAGGTTCCAAGCTCTGATGATTGAGAACAGCCAAGTTCATCAGGAAAGCCAGTGCAACAAGCTTCTCCAGGAAAACGAACAGCTCCCTACAGCTTTCCAACAGCTTCTGTTCTCCAGTTCTGCCTCTTGTGCTGCTGGCAACAACCCTCAGGTGGGCCTCCCATACCCAGCACCATGCTGGTTCAGTTCAACTATGTGTTACAAGTTGACCACCAGTTGTCAATCCACCACACATAGTAACTTTAACTTTCTATGATGTTTAGTAAATAAAAATATAAGACGAATTTAGAACATAACTATCCTAAGAAGTCACTTTCATTAAATCAAATTTAATTGGGCATATTGTGCTTTACCTGGTGTGGTAGACTGGTGCTCAGCCTGTAACATCTAGCTGAACTGAATGTGGTACTGGGTGTGGAGAGCCCACCTGAGGATTGCTGCCAACAACATAAAAAAGAACTGGAGAGGAAGAAGTTTGGCTGTTGATTCTCTTGGGGCCCTTGGTTCTCCTGGAAGAGCTTGTCATGATGGCTTTCCTGAGGTGAACTCAGCTGTTCTCTCATCGTCAAGGAAGCTCAGGACTTTGTTGTCACTGAGAATGGCTACAGTTCACTTTGGGTGAGCTCTGGCCTTTACTTTGAGCATCACTTTCTGGTTCCAGGGCAGATCCCTCAGCACCCCTGGCACAGATCCTTCATCCTACTGCATAGATTTTCTAACGTCTATCACTGACCTTGGGGCCTTCCCAGTGCCTTGAAACAGGCTTGCATGAGACATTGTCATGAGCTCTAGGCCTCCAGCTGGACTCATGGGGGTCATTATGATGGGCTCTAGGTCTTCAGCTGGACTCATGCAGGACATTGCCACGGGATCCAGGCCCTCAGCTGGATTCTTTGGGTCTTTAGAATGTGGAAAGATCTTCTGTGCTCTTTTGTATTTGAGTCTTTGGGTGACTACTGTAAAAGAATCCTATAAATTGTGTGTCCTGTATTAAATTGTTTCTCTTGTAAACCCTGACTACAACACCTGGCAACTCCATTTATCCCCACTTGAAAGATGAGCACACTGCCCACAAAGAGCATTTAGGTACTGAGGAGGCATAGCTGGGAAGAGGTGAGGCCAGTTGGCTTCAGCTCCTGTGCTCCTATCCATGGCGCTGCAGTGCTGCCTTTAGCTCGTATTGCTGACAAGGACACAAACAGCCTAATGAAAAAAAAACTTTTATTCTTGTCATCATTCTTCAGAAATAAAGCTCTAAGACCATAGTGTCCTTAGACATATGAGTTAGTTTGGGCAAGAGACAGAAATCACAGAAAAAATTTACACAGGGAAAATTTAATAAAAAGAATTACTTATTATATAAATTACTATTATCTACTAAGAGGAGTAAAAGAGAATCTTAAGGGGTAGGGGACAGTCAACAGCAGGCAGAGGTTGTTGCCTTGAGGACTAAGGGAAAAGAGAAAGAAAGGAATTCAGACTCCTGCGAGGCTGGGTCCTGACCTCTGGGATAGGTCCTGGTTGTCACAGGAATGAGCTGCCTGCAAGACAGTGACTTGATGGCACCATTTGAACAGCAGGGGCAGCTGTTCCTATAAATGTAAAGGCAACGGTTTCATACAGTCTGCTCAGCACTGCATGGGAGAACAAAACCAGATGACAGAGAAAGGTCCTTTTTTCTCCTGTAGCCTTTCATTATCCCTTTCATGCCCTTTATCATCAAAACCTAATACCAAGAACATGCAAGGGTGAAATGTGCCCTGTAAAGTTCAACTCCAGGATTGCAAAGCAGGACCAGGAAGTGAGTTTGGCTGAAAGACAATAAATTAATAACTGGCATAGATGAGAAGTACATTTTTCATCCCGAGGATAGAAAAAGCCCAAAGCATCACTTCACAAAAAGAAAACAGACTTAGGAAATTTGTACCTAAAGCCAGCAGGTCTGTGGAGACACAACTCTTAGAATGCAGCTATCAAAACAGTTTACCCACAACATACTGGATAAGCAGGACATGGTGTTTTAGAGCCTGTTGTGGGAAAATATGCAGAAGGCTGAGAGGTTTTCAGATCAGCAGCTGCCCAACACAGAGTTAATATACCTGAGAAACTGGCCTATAAGAAATTGAGTAACTGCGTAATCAACCATGGAAGGATAAGTCATCCTTCAGGGAACCTCCTTAATTATTACTTTTGAAATTGTAGTGATAAATATACATTGAATATCGGGTCAGATAACCCTTAGTTATTGCGGGCTGATCAGGCCCAAAATCTTCCAAGTATGTGGACAGCGAAGACTTAGATAAATGAGACAATGGCAATGATTACAGGGCTCCAGGAGGGGCTAACTCTTAGAGCTTTGATATTCTCTGAGTTTAGCCAAAGACTTCTCCGGGCAGCCTATATTTATTTGGTTTACAAACAAAGAAGGAGGGAATCTGGGCAGGACTTTTTCAAGTAATACGTTATGTTAATTTAGGAGAACTATGTGATCTCCAAGAAGGCCTTCACAGCAGGAGTGAGAGGCCTGCAGCGGCAGTCTCCTTGCAGTTAGTTGGGGTGGCAGACAAGGTGCCTAAACTTCACACAACTCACAAGTAAACATGGAAAGCCACTTCGTTAATATTAGATCCAACTCAGAGCCACTTTGTTGTGGTCTCCAACAAATACATACTATGCAAAGTAACATTTCCTCCTTGAACTTTGGTATTTCTGGAGAGCGTGACACGGGTGTTTACAGAGGTGGGGCATATACAGGATGAACTGTGGAGACTCTCTTTCTCCGCCAGAAGCGATTAAGTCTGAGAGGGTGATGAATGGAGACAGCTCCCTTGAGGTGAAGGAAAATGAGTCAGGCATTGCGTCTGTTACCTTCAGCTGTGCGTAGTGACCACGGTCAGCAGTTACTTCTTCTTTAGATTCCTGACTTTATTGGCTCCATAGCAGCCTCTCTAATTGCAAAGCGTCCCTTCTGATTTGCTCTCTAGACAATCATGTCTGTTCTGCAAACTGCTGATGTTCAGCCTTGCTAGGTAAATTGAACACATCATTCTTTGGAATGCCAAGGTTGTCAAGGTCAGTCCAAGGGACATTCTTCTGTATTGGAAGCATGCCTCACCCTCTTGTCTTCACCCGACACTGGTGTCTCTTCCTCCTAGTCCCTCTGGAATGCAATGATTAAGCTAAGGTCCAAGCCATACTGTAGACAAGAAACTATCTCCTGTAGTCCCTATCTGTATCAGGATAGAATCCAGCATTCTGTAAAGCAGTACAACAAAATCCAGCACTCAAAACCATAATTAACAATGTCAAATAATAAGTAATTCTAAGACATTCAAAGAGTCTGGAAAATATAATGCATAATCGAAGTAAAATAAATCATTAGAAATATTTGTAAATGAGAGATATCATATATGGACTTTAATACACTATTACAAATCTACCAAAGACCATACATAAAACACAAACATAATAAAGAGAAAAGTGGAGATACAAAAATGGCTGAAGTAGAGCTTCTAGAGAAAAATATATGTGCAATGAAAACTACACTGAGTGTTATAACTGCTGATTATAAACGTCAGAAGAAAAATATGTATAGTCACAGTGATAGAAAGGATAAAATTCTACTGTATGTGACAACATGATTGAAACTTGAAGTGAAATGAGTTGTAGTTTTAAAAAATACTACAGGTAGCACACATGTGAGGAACAAAATTGTCAAACACCTAGAAGCAGAGAGTAGAATGGTGGTTCTGAAGGTTTAGGGGAAGTAGGAAGGGGTGGCTGTTCAATGGGATGGTATTTTAGCAATGCATTACACAACATTGTGCCTATGGTTAACAATAGTATATTGCTCACTTCAATTAAGAAAGTAGATCTTATGTTGTTTTTACCCAAATTTTAAAGACATAAAAAATCAAAACAAGTAATTTTTTTCAGATGATTAAAAACAAACAGAACCCATCACTAGCAACTCCTCAAGTTTTAATATATCTTGAACGAAGTCTTTCAAGCAAAAGTGATAAATGAAAATTTGGATCTATAACAGGAAGTAGAGTGCCAAAGAGAAAATATGTGGGTAATTATGAAAGATAGCTTCCCTCATTTAAAAACTTTTTTTTTTTTTTATTTTAGAAACATAAAAGTACAAAAACATATTGACAAACAGACACCCATTATCATAGAAAATAGTACAATCACAACTAATCTATAGACAAGGTGATATGGTCTCAACAGTAGTTGTTGCTTTATCCATTGATATCTTCGAATTGTAGATGTATGGACCCATATACAGACATGCAAATTTAGTC
>PVLD010034133.1:0-12963 GCA_004027595.1 Dinomys branickii | reverse complement strand
CCCCCGTCTTGGAATCTGTGCAGGCAGGAAGTTCCCAAAGTGCTAATATTTCATGCTTCACCCGTGATCCGCTGCTCCCTGATGCTTCTCTGTCTGCTCGGCACTCTCACAGGGGTCACCCTTTGCAGCCACCGCAGTGCCCGTGGGCTGCAGGCCGAGGACAGTGCCAGCAGTGGGGATGAGGAACAGAGCAGGATACTGGTTCCCAGCCCGGATTAGTGCAGCCTGCCCGAGGATTGCGGGCTCCAATTCCGCCCCATGCTGCAGCACCCAAAAAGCCAATTTCTGGCCGCAGCCCCGACAAGCTGCGCAGGGTCAGGAGGTGGGAGGGTGTGGCTCGCCACGGGCACCCTCGGTGAGCAGACCCAGTCGAGCTGCCGCCCGCGCCGCGCCAAGCGCCTCGGGTGCCCAGTGCTACGGGCCTGCCCGTGCCTTGCCGCTGCAGCCCGGGCAGCACAGAGCAACATGTTCAGTTTGAACTTCGCGGCCAAGGCCCCGGCACTTGTGCTGTCTTGAGCTGGAGCTCTCTATCAGGGAGGGTCTTTGTTTTGCTGCTCACCTGGTCGCCATCTTCCTGGAAGTCCCTGTAATTTTTATGGTATTCGAACTCTTCCCCTTCTCCCATTGCCTTAGTTCCACTAATTAAAATCAGCACTCAGATTTTATTTTAAAATTTCTTCGATGAAATTTATGTGATTTTGTAAGGTGGCCCTTGAGGTTATGGTGCAGGGCTTTCATGTAAAAAATACAAAAGTTATGATCATTTGACTTTCTTTGGTATTAAAACCAAAACTATAAAAAGGCAAGTAAAGATAGTCCAATGGGCTTAAATTTACTTTTACTGATTTGCAAATTATAGTTACGTTAAGATTATCATTTTTTTGGCCATTAAATTCATTTGATGCAGCTACAAGGAAAAAAACCAGGTAATGACTGAATTTATTTTATTATTTTGAACATTTTACAGTAAGCTGCCTCTAACTTTGCTATTTTTAATACTCTGTCTTTCTATTCGAAAATATTTTAAAAAATTATTAACTTTAGGACAGGTAGAAAAGCAAAATGACACAGAAATAAAATAAGAATTTTTACTAAACTTTTTATAGGGAAATAAAAGTAATTAAAGATAAGCTTAGATCTTATATTTTGTAAATCAGGTTTTAATCTACATCAGTTTCATCATAAAGTTGAACAGATGTGTGGAAGCTAATGTGAGTGTGTGTGTGAATTCAAACTGTTAAATGTGTAGACTATAACAGAAAACCTAAAAGGGGTATAAAGCTGCATGTGGCTATGTGGCCTTGCTGAGTCACCGCCTGTGGACCAATGGCGTTGAGGTAAGGTAGTCTACGGCCAAGGTGCTTTCTCTTTTGAATGCATAGATTTGATTTTATTATAAGGGCAATGTACCAAACATTATGATCATTTATTATACCTGAAAATCTTTTGCTGTGAAGTATTTTCATGGAAAATCATGAATTGTTCAGTGCACAAAAGATGGAATTCAGCTAATATGTTTATGAAAAAACGTGACCAGATCTTATGATTTCCAGTTGCCGGCTTTCCTGCTGCACACCTTCTCACCCCTCTTCCCGCTACCCATCCCGCACTTCCACCTGTCATGCTGGGGTTTATTTGGAGATAAGGCGTCTTCACACGGCAGTCAGCTACTGCTCCGCGGTGCCCAGGCTGTGGTCCCGCTTCCCCTCTGCCCTGCTCCCTTCTGGTTATTGCTGGACGTCGTCCTCCCATCTGAGGATGGCATGCTCTTTACCTCCCAGTAGAGCCAAGAGACAGGTAAAAGCCTCTGACCCGTGCTTCCCCCTGTACAGGCTCCACTCTGTTTGCTTCCCATGCTGTCAATAAATTAATGCATATTTATCAAACCTCACAGAAGTGTTGAGTGCTTCTAATAGTTAATTATAATAGGAAGTTACATATCTATAGATGTAGCCTCCTAAAACTACTTCCGCGGTGCAAAGGAAAGCACCTTTAAGACTGGTGCGCCCCGGATCTGGTGCATGACATTCCGCCTGCTCTAGGACTCCTCCTCCAAGCCTCTCGGCACACATGTCCGCGAGGCAAATGATTCCAAGTAGAATCTATCCGAAACGTTTTGATATTTAGTATATATTAACATAATACCCGGTACCCAAAAAAGGAGATAACATAATAAATGTTTTCAAGTAGTGAGATCTATAGATTCTGGGACTCTGAACTAAAAAAGAAATTACTATAATAAAATGAAATATGGTGATATTTCATAGGTTGATATTTTTCTCATAGTGAGAAGTGTTTGCTAGCATAATGTAACTTTGGTAAATGAAAACGCATTTTAAATATGCTCCAGTTGTTTGATCATTGAAGGAATAAGTGATGAATGATTTTGTAAGACAAATAATCAATTTGTTGTCTTTCCTCCCTTCCTTTCTTCCTTTCCTGCTTTCATAACTTGTGAAGATTACATGGAATACTCTCTGACATTCCTTTCATGTTCACTATTTCATACATACTTGTTGCCAAAGTTCTGCCATGAAATTATGCCTTTTCCATGATTTTATCTACATTCCTCTGTGCTATGATCCAATATCCCCAAAATTATTCTTACCAACAAAAGCTCTGTCAATTTTTCTCCTCCTCTTATTCTTTTAGCATTTGGGGCCACCTTCTCTTGCGAGAAGGTGATGACTTTTAATAAGCCTTAATAGTGAAATCCCTTGAACGCATAATTTACTGATAAAAGCTCAGTTTTTCTTTTTCTCCATTTACACTCGTGTTCTACTATTCTCTTTTCCTAGTTAGTATGCAGTTGTTGTCTAATTTCTATAAGTAATAAAATCATATAAAAGAATGGCCCCTACAAGGTTCAATAGAAGTTATATAATTATCAGAAAATGAATATGGATAAAATGAGATCAGTAATAGGATGTGTTTATATTTCTATACTGGTGATTTGGTTTAAAAATGAAATAATCAGGTTAAAATATGACAACTCTAGCTAGACTTGGTTTTTTAAAAACCCAGCTGCTAACAAATAATTATTTTTCCTAAAATTTCAACCCTAAGGCTTCATTGCTTTAATCTGTTATTTTTATCATCTATGAAATGTAAGCACTTTCAAGCACTGGTGCCGTGATTTACAAAGTTGGTCAGGCAAAATTTTTGTTCATGTATGCGCTACACACCCAAATGCAAGTGGGACGGGGGCATCCTGACAGAACAGTGAGAGGTATGAGTCATGAAACAAGTGTCCTGGGAATTGAGAAATTCTCTGCCTATTTCAAAAAGTATTTAAAGGCAAAATTGTTCAGCCAGGGAAAAGAAAGTTTTAATTTGGAAACAGGAAGTGCAGGCAGGGATCTTTGTTCTTTCCTGTCTCTTTCAACCAGCTCTCCACAATTTGCCTCTAGACTCTGCAAACTCAAATGCTTGGATGAGCTACTAAGTAGAAATAAAAATGATAATTCTCTTTTATTTCTTCTTTTTCTGTGCAGTCATAATAGGTGGATTTTCATTAAGCCATAGAAGATAAAAAATGGGAAATGCACTTTCCATGAACTCTCTCAATGTTCTATAAAATGTTTAATTAACCGTGCTTGCTGCTGTCCATATTTCTCTCCATACCTTCTGGATCACACAAGGCCTACCCAGTGGATCAGCTAGCATTAAAATAAAACTCAATTTATTATTTTTTACTGAAATCAGAGTAGCTGGTGAATAAACACTACTAATAATCATTTCACTTGCTTCATGACCTGTTATTTAAACTTTTGAGGACCCTTAACACACTGGGAATTGAAACCATCTTAAAAGGAAATCCAGCTAGAATAGAAGAGGAATAAGACTTGATTTTCCCCCTGCCTTTGTGTGCTGCACTCAGTCACTTTTTAAAAAGCAGGTTGTCAAACCATGTAACAACTAGACATATAATTCCACTAAACATACCACGTAGAGAATTAATAATAATAAAACCTACTAAGAAAGACAAACATATGGTTAAGATTATGAAGTGTTACAGACTGTCAGCTGTGTAATACTTATGTGACGTGGGACAAGTTATTTACTGTTATATTAGTTTGCTCATTTGAAAAAATGAGTAGTTTTACTTTCTTCACAGGTAGGTGTAAAGATTATGTGAGGTGCTGAAGAGAAAGTATCAAGAATAACAAATATCACAGGGTAATTGCTCAACAGACCAGTAGCGGTATTATCAGTGAGAACTAAGCAAGAATTTTCTGTCATTATTATAATCAAGGGATTATTTTGCCATGCTGCAGAAAAGGTTAAAAGAGTGGTTTCTGTTTTCACTTCAGATAATATGGGAATCTATTTCTGTCAGTTTCTATTAAGGAAGGGAGGACAGGGACAAGAAAGAGACAAAATTGGCATAGTGAATAGTTTTGTTCTTTCTTGGATATACTTATATTCATTGTTGTAAACATTGTTTAGTGACAATGTAGGGAAAGTACACTGGAGTTGGAACAAGAAAACTTAGGTTTATATAATGGCTTCACCAATTTTTGATTATATCAAATAATTTGTGTAGGTGTTCAATAAATGTCTGCTAGATTTAATGATAATTGAGATCTTGTTTCCTGAATATTGGGGCAGAGTATAACGGCTACACTTTCTGTACCTTTTGAAGATAGTGGAGTGGTGAGAGAATTTAGGAGTAAAATTAGGTCAAGTAGGTGACCATGAAAGCAGAACAAATACATTGAAGCTACTAAAAATTCACATTTTTACATGGAGCAACTAATAGACATCATTATTATTGAACAGTTTATTGAGGTCAGTGACTACTAAATTTTTGATCTCAGGACTTTTTTTCATTCTTAAAAATAACTACAAAGACTCTTGTTTACTTGAATTATATCTGTTGAAACTGCTGCCTTAAAATTAAAAATAGTGTAAAGAAGATCATTTCATGCCAAAATAAACAATACTTTATTTAAAAAGAATTATAATATTAAAGTTAAAATATACATATCTTCCTCTTGGACCCACTTTTGCAAATCATGTGAATATCTTGCTTAATAGAAGGTAGGTTCTCAGATCTGTTTCTACATTCAATCTGTTGAGATATCATCTGCTAAGTAACCCCTAGAAACTACATTATAGACTCATAAAAGAATGAGGAGGGGAAAATCACTTTTGAATGCTATGAAATAAATCTTGACATTTTAGGTCCCCTGAAAAGGTACTCACCTGAGTTGCTTGCCAACATTTGGGTAATTACTGATACAGATGAATCATTTTTCCTTGAACCTTTGTAAATATTTAAAGACCCTTGGAAAGGAAATTGTAGTTACCCAAAGTCTTAGGTAAACTTCTTAAATTCTTGAAGCCCAGTGAGTGACAGAGAGGAAAAGAGGGAGAACAATGTGGACTTGGAGTACATGTGACTTTGAAAAAAGTCAGTATTAATTGTGCTGTGTAGTCTGTAAATTGGCTTCATCACTTAATAGTAGCTTAGATTTGACCAGTTATTTAATCTTTAACATTCAGATTTCTATTTATAAATTAGGTATAATAATATTTAATTCGTGGTGGTGCATTGCTGTTAAGTCAGGTAATACATATAAAGCACTTAGCTAAATGTCTGATACATACTAAATGGTCCATTATTAAATCATTATTTTTATTGTTATTTTTTCCATTTTGTCCAGGAACTGACCTATTTATAAATACTTGTGGACTTTAATTTTAGAACTATACATTTCTGTAGCAATAAATAGCTTTGTATAAAAGCTTTCCATATTTAGAATAATGTCTTTAGATTAAGATCGCATTGAAATTGCTGGCTCAATAAACACTTTTAAAGCTTTGGATTTATGTAGGAAATTAGTTTCCAAGGGGTTCTATCATTACCACTGTTAGCAGGAATGTGTGAGAGTGTTCGCTAAATTTATAGATTCTGAGCTCTGGGGTACAATGGTAAGCAAAATAAAGGAGCTTCATCTTTAGCTGAAAGTAGAAATATCATTTCTTAAGTTGTCATAAATTGGATAGATAAAAAGCAAAATATCTACTGAGAAAATACCAACATAAGCACTTGGGAAAAGTATGCATGTTGTTATTATAAGAAATGATTCTTAATGCTTCAACCAGTGCCTAATAAAAGTGAATTTATTTTCTTTTCTTGAACCCCTAACAGTAAAGGCTTTGTTTTGTTTTGGGTGGTGAACCTTTATAAGTTTTCTTAGCATACTTTATCAAACTGTTTTCCAGAGAGAAGCTTAACTTCAGATAATAATATATTCTAATGGTTCTGAGTTTCGTCTTGAAATCCTGGTAGAGGTAGCAAGATGAGGGCGGTGTGGAGGAGTAGACGATAGTAACCTAGGGGCTGAAATTTCAGGATGGATATGAAGCAATAGAGTCTCCTCTAAGATGACAGTAGTGACAGTTGGGGAGAGGGAGTCAGACAGTGTTATGGGCTGAATGTGTCCTTGTTCAACTTCAGGTGTTAAATCCTAATCTTCAGTATTCCAGAATGTGACTACTGTATTTGGAGATGGGTATTAAAGAGGTAAGGCATGTGGAATGAGGTCATGTGAGGGGGTTGTACTCCAAGATGATTGTCATCCTTATGAGAGGAAGGTAGAAGACCTGGCCAAGCATGGAGGTATGCTGTGGTGTCATGGTCCTGCACAGCTTGGGGACTCCCTGTTGGATACCTGTGCATCTGCTGGTCTGGAGGTTATTTTTCTTCTGAGTTTCAAGATAGTTTGGGTGCCAACCCTAAGGACAGTTTTGAACCAAAAGGGGAGCAGTTTCTATTGAGGAAATTGAGATGTCATTCACAAGATTAATGAGATAAATCATGAGAGAACAAAACAATGTTGAGGTAAAAGTTATTGATAATGGTGAAAAATTGGAAGAACCTATGCTGATAGTGGCAGAACAGTTAAATTTGGTATGTTCTCTCCAGATAATGGAACTGTATGCAGTCATCCAAAGGGATAAATGTAAGAACACCCACAGATTATGACGGAATCTTACACATGCTAAATTGAATGTAGATGATGTCTCTTGGATCGTGACGTGGAGGCAACACGGAGTGTAGAATCAAGTTAGAATGAGCCCGGCTGGCTGTCACTGTGGAGAACCTTGGCAGTCTGGAGTCATCTGCAGACTTCTACACAGGAGACAGAAACGAACTTCTGTTAGAGTCGTATCATCGCTATTTTGTTTTTTGTCACTGGTAGTGGAATGTAACCTAATATGCTTTTGTGGTTTAGAGCTCGAACGTTCCACAAAAGTCTCACGTATTCTGAGAAGGAGTTTTTGGAAGATGATTAGTCATGGGGAGCTATATTCATCGGTGGTCTGGCCCATGGATGAGCTCGTAGCTAAATTCATGGTCAGGAGGTGGCGTCTGGCTGAAGGAGCTGTGTCACCGGGGGAGGCGCCGTTGGAAGGTCTGCCCTCCCTGAATCCTCTCATCTCTCTCCGCTTCCGGACTGCGTGAGCGGAGCTGCTTTCTTCTCCTACACCTTTGCACCATTCCATTTCTGCCTTGGATCCAGCCAGCTGTGGATCAAATCCCCCAAACGATGAGCCAAATTAAACCTAGCCTCCTTTAAATTGTGGGCACGAGGTATTTAGTCCTAGGAGTAAGAAAGCGGACTAGTGTATATGTGTAGATGTGTGTGCATCTGCGCACAAAGAGATGCTTATAAGAAGGTTCATGATAATGTTAGCAGCAGGTGCCTGAGTTGGTAGTGAGTTTTAACCTTCAAATAGCTCTGATATATGAGCTACATCTTACAAAAGCAATAAATCGAAAGGAAAATGTCATTATTTCCTCTAGTCTGCCCTACAGTTTCAGTTCAGTGATCAAATTCTCACCTGCTCTCAGCTCATTCACAGGGCCATGCCTCTGAAAGGCTGTTCACCCTGTTTTTCTCACTTGCATGATATTGATAACCAAGACTGAATCTACAAGAATGTTCTGTTGGAAGGAACAAGAAAGATTCGCTCCATGTCTTTCTCTCTCTCAGGTAGACAAAAATAAAAACCCAAAACCAAAATAAAAATACCCTCCCTCCCCCCCCCAAAACCCAACAAAATCAAGCTGTTTTTTGTCCAGGATGAAGACAGATAGAAATATATTTGTAATTCCTTTGTTTGATTCAACAGACATTTATTGAGGATATTCATATCCTAAGCACTGTGTTAGGTAGAAAGGTGACACATGTAAAAGAACGTGTTTGTTATTGTGAAACCTATAATATGGTAGAATATATAGCACTTGATAAGCATTACTTTTTTAATTCACACATAATTGTACAGGGTACAATGCAATGCTTGCTCATTTGTATACATTCTGTAGTGATCATATCAGTACAATTGATGTATTGGTCACCTCAAACATTTATTGAATCATTGTAGGAAAATGTTCAAATCATCCCTTGTAGTTCTTTTGATGCATGTAATACATTTCTATTGACAGTAATTTTCCTGTCACTAAAATGAATTCTAGAACTTAGTCTTCCTAGTTTTAATTAAAAAAAAGTAAAGAAAAAAAAAAAAAAAAGAAGGCCAGTAGGACACAGAGAGGGGCCAGGTGAAAGCAGCATAAGATGGCCACCTACAGGCCACACAAGGTGCCCTCAGAATTAAAGCAACCTGTGGACACTTTGTTCTGAAGTTCTAGACTCTAGAATTCTGAGGATATAAATTTCTTACATTTAAGGTACCTTTGTTAACAGCCTTAACAGCACGGTCTAGATGGGATCTGGGGAAAAGGGAAATCACTCCATATCCCACAAGTTACTTGAGACAAGGGATGGTGTCATTGTTTTAGCTTTATAAACCCAGCCCTGTCATAATTCCTGGTGCATGTTCAGTTTTCTTGTGGGTGAACTGACTCTGATTTGTGGCCAGACTATTGGGAGGATGGTAATACATATAACAAGTTGGACCCCTTGTGGTACATGTACTTGTTAATATAAAATATGAAATTAATCCATTCTGCTCAAGAATTCTCATAAGAATCATTTCCCTCATAGTAACATTTGCTCATTCTCACAAACATTGAGAATTTTTACTTGGTCATTTATTTTTCAAATGACCTTTAATTTACTCTTTAATATTTTAAATGAACAACCAGGTCTTCTTACACGACAACTCTTTCCGTGGTAGCTTTTTTCTTCTAAAAATCTTTTTTTGAAGCTGAATTGGAATAAATTTAAACTTCCTTAATTGAGTTAGGTTTTATTAAAGTGCTAGAACTATGATCATTAAGTCTTGAAAAGTAAAGTACATGAGATTCTAGTTGAAAAAATCAACTCCTGCAAGCCTGATTGTTGTTTTTCCTAGAGATACTAAATTAGGAACCGCAAAGACTGTATAGCGTATGCTCAATCTGCAAATTCTTACTCAGCCAGTCTACATTAGCAGAGGGATCATAAGCAAAATTAATGGTGGTAGCTTTGCTATAACAATTTTCTCCTTTTTTTGGTCTTTTTTACATTGATACCAGATTCTCAAGTATTTTTTAGAAGAAAAACTGTTCTTAACATTATTAGACTTTTCTCTTTGTCAAATCATCCTAAGTACAAAAATACTTACGATGATTTGGAATTAAGTAATGAGATTAAATACCAGATATTTCTTTTTGAAAAAGTCTTTTAAAGCCTTAAAAACATTTAGCCATTGATTTATTAGTTATCAGGATATTGTTAAAACTTTCTGAATTATTTTAAAATTTAAAATGACAATATACAAGTTCATTTGAATATCTTTAGTTCTACAGGAGTACCTGAAAAATATGTAGGAGGACATTTATTTAAAAAAATAGCATATATGTCCTTATAAGTAGATTTCCCCCCCTCTTTATTTCCATTGAATGGGTCAGATGTCATAGGATGTAATTTGTGTGAATATTATCAGAGAAATAAAAGACTAGAGAATACGAGCCTAAGAAAACATGATATGAGGAATGGGAACCATATAACTACAAATTCAAGGAAACTCATGACGCACCAGTTTGTCTAACATACATGCATTTTTATGTCCTAGATGAATCTTAATTTTGGCCAACTCCTCTCTCTTCACATGTCTGTTCCTCCCTTTCTCCCATTCTTCTCATTAGTATAGTCCATAAGTCTGTCATGTTGGACCGTATCAGGAGCACATTGCAGTCAGTGTGACTGGAGTCCCTTGGATTGATGCCAGACTCAAAAATGTTGACTCCAACAGAAGCTCCATCAGTTCAAGATCTGGCCATTTCTTATTTAATTTATACAATAGTGCCATCACCAGTCTATGAATTTTCTTTATTTTTCTTCTACTTTGATCTCAAGTAAAGGAAGCAAAAATTTAAGTGAGATGTTGGTACTTGCTTTAAGTGAGGTGCTTTTAAACCAAGAGATACGCCTTGGGAATGGGTCACCTAACATGTCTTCATACTAATGGCACCACCGGCCTATTGTGCTTGTCCGTATTTCGGTTGATTTAAAATTGTTTTAAATAGTTTTTTTAAGTATTTAAGATGTTTAGTATGTAAAATTTCGTGTCAAAAAGTTTTCAGTACCTAAAAAAAAATCTATGGGAACTTAATCTTCACTGGGTGTAGGCTTCGATAGTAAAGAATCTTCGTAGCTCTTCCTCATCTATAAAACTGAAGGTTGTGGTACTATATCAGAGGCTTTTAAACTTAGGAGAACATGAGGTAATTCAATTACTACGAATACAGATTTAAGGTCTCCACTGCAGTCTTGAAATTTCAGGGACTTGGGCCTGAGACTGTATTTCTAAATGCTTCCCAGATGATTTTTACTTTGAGGCCATTGGAACAGGAATTATGATGCCTTAATGAGCTTTAATGCATACCTACTGCTCCTCGTGATCTTTTATATTTTTTCATTCATTGTTCACATTTTTAGTAATATCTCACCTCTTCTTCTTCAGCACGCCACATCACAGTTCTGTATTGTGCTTAATATTAATTCTATTCACTAATGATTGTGAGTTAAGGATGCAGTGGAACTGTACCCTTGCATGCGTTGCTCCCAGAGCTTTCTTTCCATGTCCGCTTCCCCCACTTATAGCTCCATTTCTGTTTTGCGTTATTATTTATTAATTTCTGGTTTACACTGTTAGATATATCTACCAAGAGATCAATTTATTGCTCTTCATCAATGATGTATGACTTTTTCTTTGACAAGAACCAAGTGAATTTTCTAAACAGATACAGAAGTTAGTAAGTTAGGGAAAAGGAGTACAACTATCATAGATGGATTGACTGCAACAGCAGGAGACACAGTGACAAGTAAAACATTCAAAGTAAGAATGAACTGTTGGAATTTTGCGTTTGAAGCAGATTGCAGAGTAAAAAGAAAAGAAGGCATTGCCACTGAAATGTAGTAAGGACCATTGATTAATTCAACAACTATTTAACGGGCACTTACTCTGTACTAACCTGTCATGGTGATATAGGGAAGAACAAAAACATCAAGATCTTTGCTTTTTGCACACATAGAGGTAGGGAGAGAGAGAGGTGATAGCAATCAATAATTCATTAAATAAATGTTAATGTTAAGAGACACTATAAGTAGTACAAAAAGAAATTCAATGGAATGATGTGATAGAAAGTGAATGTGATTATTTTGTATTAGGAGGTTAAGAAAAGCTTCCCTGGAATATGTAAAATAAGAGTTGAAAGACCAGAGAGAGGCAAGTATGTAAGGGTAAGGGGAGGACTTCCCATGAGGAAAGAACACATTGGAAGAAAGGCCTTATGTCTGAAAGTAAAGCTGAAACGTTTGAGGAGCAAAGAGTCACACGTCAGAAGAATAGTGAACAATAGGAGAGAGTGTTGCGAATCAAGTAAGCCAAACCTTGCAGAATTTTGCAGTAATTACCTAAAAGTTAAAACGATAATTTTGTAGGTAAACAGTGACATTACCTTTTAAGGCACCTTTTTTGGCTGCTCTGTGAAGAATATACTAGTGAAAATTCAGAAGCCAAGATATGAACCCATTGCATTGACCTAGAAAGATGTGGCTACATCTTGTACTGAAATGGTACAAGAGACAGAGAGAAAAGTAGGGCTTTGAAGTATGATTTCAGAGAAGGGCACATGAGGCTGGCTGGTTGATTTATAAGGGCATTGAGGGAATGAGAAACATAAACAATTTATGTCTTGAGCAACTGGGGCAATAATGTCTCTGTTTACTCAGATGTAGGTGCCTGGGCAGAAGCCTATTGCCTCCTCACCCTTTCTTTATAACCCTCTCAGGCATTTTGACAGTGGACTCCACAGTGAGTCTTGTGCAGTCAAAACAATTGTAGTCGAAGGTGCCAAGCTCTAATCTTTACCAGTTTTGGCTCATAGAAATATTCATATAGATTTTGTGAGCTCACATTCCTAATTGTAATGTAAACATTAGGGAGACCATGAATTTGGTAGCAGAGCTGCTATGAACAATAGGAACACAATTCCATGCATAACAATTCAAACTTATCTAGACTCCGTCAACTCACTGTAGAACACTATTACTATGATTTAGGTGCCTATACTTGAGTTTGTCATTTCAGCTTTTGGTAGATTTTAGCTGCAATGGTGGGTAAATGTGAAGAACTTTTTAAACATTTATTTAAACATAGGCTCATCTCTATCTCTTCCATTTGAATCTAGGGCTTAATTCCAACCTTCTGCTTTATTAGTGTACAAGAACATGACCATACTGGATATACTGTATTAGTCTTCTGATTTTGCAAGGCTATGTGTTACTAATTGTCTAAAGGTAAATTCCTTCACTTAGCTGTAAAATAGCATTGGATAATCTCAAAGAAAATCAGGCAGTTGGGCAAACTGATGAAAACTCAGTCATGACTCATTATCAGGATTTATATGTATATGTTTACATATATATAGTTTAATCATATCTGAATATAAAACATCAGACTATATATTAAAACCTATGTATGTATTAAACTATGTATATAAAA
>PVLD010034132.1:0-12960 GCA_004027595.1 Dinomys branickii | reverse complement strand
AAATTTGCATGTCTGTATATGGGTCCATACATCTACAATTCGAAGATATCAATGGATAAAGCAACAACTACTGTTGAGACCATATCACCTTGTCTATAGATTAGTTGTGATTGTACTATTTTCTATGATAATGGGTGTCTGTTTGTCAATATGTTTTTGTACTTTTATGTTTCTAAAATTAAAAAAAAAAAAAAATAAAAAAAATAAAAAAAAAAAAAAACTTTATTACAGGGCCAGGGATGTAGCTCATCAGTACAGCACCTACCTGGTAAGCCCAAGGGCCTGAGTTCAATTCCTGGTACAAAGAAAAATATTACAGTAAAAGATACCATCATTCCCCCTCAAAATACTCAGGATACTCCCCTCACTTCAATCACACTATCTCATCATTCTTGGTAATGTGCTTTTTACTGTAATAAACTTTCTTTTTTATTTAAACTTAGCTTATCTTTCAATCCCACCTTGGCTGACCACTAAGCACTGGCATACTCAAGCAAGACCTCTTTGAGATCAAGCCTTGGCCTGTTCAAATATGCATGGCATGTTTTTGTTTGAGGCATGGGGCAGTGGTGTGTATGAGTTTGCATGTGCATACACATGCAGGGTATAATAAGCGTACATTTCAGGAAAAGACCCAAGATCAATCTTGTAACATACATGTTCTCAGTTTGGTCAGATCACACATGGGACAGAGATGACATATTAGGATGCATGAGTACCAAGAAACTTTTCAAACTCTATTCTAGAGAAAACACTAATCTAGAGAAAGGTTGAGAGAGTATAATAATTTCTTTTGTCAAAACCTTTGAAAATACTGCAAACTACATCCTCTTCTTAAAGATTCAGAGGCATCTTCTTAAGATGCAAAGTTTTGTCACACACTAATTCACATCCTCAAAGAGAGTTTTTTTTTCCATGTCTCTCACAAATTTTGAAAGCACTAGTTTGGGGATGAGAGGTCAGCTATGAAGAATGGACATTAATCTGCAAGGCATCAAGCAGGGTCGAAGGCTCCTGAGCAGATGGTAAACATACACCAAATGGTATTTTAGAAAAATTAATCTAGCAAGGTTTGAAATATAGAATAAGAAAGGCAAGGAGTGGAACCAAAAGATTATTTGAAAAACTTGATATAAATCCATTGTATTATGACTTACAAAAATGTTAGCAGAGTTTTCTTTGATCTCTTTTTAAATTTTTTCTTTGCAGATGAGGATTACTGTCTTTAAATAAACTACTATCTCATACCTCTTGTAAACAAAAATAATGTTTCTCTAGTTAATTAAAGAGGAGGAGCAGGTCTCTGAGTAAAAGCAAGAACTAGCCTATAATATATAGGTGCCAGAAAAGAATGGAAGACTGGTCAGAACAATTTAACTTCAAAATGGGCATATGAAATAATTTTTTCAATTGCATAATTTTGAATGTTTCATGAACTACAGAGACATGGAGTGACCTAAAAGTTATTAAATAGGATGTCATGGAGCTAAAAGTAAGTCTGAGTCTCAGGCCCAGTGGAACTAAACAAGATGAACTATCCACCCAAACTTTGTGGATATAAAAGCCTCACTTTTAAATCTTCCTAAAAAATAGAGGAGAGAGGTACGCACATCCAGGATTTGGAACTATATTCTGTGACCTAGCTTTGTGACAATGACAAGGATTGCCTGATGATGACCCTTACAGAAACCTACTCTGTTCCACCCAATTGTCTTTACTGTTCCCCTACATTCGCCACAAGAGTCCTGAGCCAGTCCAGGTATTTTCAGCCATGTTACTCCTTTAGAGGGAAATCACTGTCGCTTGTGGATTCAAATGGACCATTATCCACATTAAATTCAGTTTAATTCTTAGTGTCCATTCCAAAGCCTCTAATTGTATGGCCTTCCTCATCTTCCTTTACTTTTTTCCTTTCTCTAGTTGCTCCCTCTTTAATAATACATTACATGAATTCTTTTGAAGTTCTTTGCATTTTATCATAAAACTCTCAGCAAAAAAACAGGTATCAATAGTCTGACAAGGCAATAAACAAAGATGCGCATAGTATACATTTAGGCAGTGCATTTCTGCTTGTTGTCTTCATGGAAGTCAAGACTTTGAAGAATGAACATTCTCAAGATGAAAACCATTTCTGCAATGGAGTCTGGTTTGACTCTAGATAAAGTGAAATAAAGAGCTATGTTCTTTACCAGCAAAACTTTGCACATAATGCTTCCATTGAGCAAATATTTAAGATTTCTAGCAGGGCACTTGTAAGGCAGAAAGAATGTCCTTGATGGGGATAATTGTGCATATGGTCTAGTTTAACCCTCTCCACCCCTTTATCTGCCCCATTTCTACAAAATGGGATCCTGATTTCTGGAGTGGAATCTGGAGAGGTAAAAATCACATGTTTAAATGTGTGGCCAAATCTTTCGCCTGTTATTTTCATTCAGTCCTACACATTTCCATTCTATTCTCACCAGGGCCTTCAAAGGAAATACCAGATTTTTGGAAAAAGTACCTTTGATAGCAGTCTAAATGCCCTTTCTCTGTAGCAATGAATTGAAACTTTTTAAAAGGTATTTGCATTTTGATTTTTGAGCTAAGAGCCACCATTTGAGAATTTAAGTTTAGAATGTTAACAATCTATTTTACTTGAATCAGAAAACCCAAAAATTGCCAATAAACTCCACTGTATCATAACATTGTAGAATAGATTTATTAGTGGTTGTGGGAGAAAGAGCATGAAAAATATCACGGTAGATAGCAGAATATTGACAGAATTTAAGCTAGTTATGTAAGTAATTAAAAATATTTTGCTTTCATCTGTAAGTAAAATACCCACTACTTAAAACAACCCATAAGTCCCAAGAAAAATATTTGCAGCTTATTAAAATTATTTCTTTATATTAACCATGGCTTCTTTGGGTTTCCCCAAAACTTCAAAATATAGACACATGCATGTGTACACATCTTAACGTTTCTATTATTTTGTAATTTGTAACAAAATGGTGAAAATTGTAGGCTTGATGTACTTTATATTTTTTCTGAGCTAAAACTTAACTTTATAAAATAAAACAATACTAGAGGTCAATCTCATCAGAACAAAATTTTGGGCTTAACAAAAGAATTCATATGAGATGTGTCAAACCACCTCATATGATACCAAAAGCAACCAAATTCAAGAACACAAAAGAATCTGAACAGCACCTTAGATTACTTAATGAGATTCACCCTGCATTTTGAGTCTTTTAAAATCACAGCAAAATATATTCATCAGAGAACCTCTTATTATTCAGTTAAACACACTGCCTCCCCATTAGCTGAACAACAAAACAAAGAAATACAAACGTTAACAAAAGCTGGATTACTTACCATAAATGCCTGTTGAGATGCAGGGAAATGCCTGTGAACAAACCACAGAAACAACAATAAATTCTAAAGGGACAACTCTGCCTGATATTACATATCTTCACATTTGTTTTGCCTGATAGTGGTTAAGCACTCTTCTTACTACTCAGAGCTATGAGTGAGAGTAAGAGACTCTCTAACCTGGGGATGTTTGAGTAACTGGAAATTTTCCTTATCTACAATTGTGTCAACTTGCAAAACCCAATAGTTAAATTTTAGACATCTTGTGAACCAACTATTAAATAATTATTATAAAGAAAACTAAATTACATAAAAAATTACAGTGAAATAGATTCTATCAAAGCAAAGTGAACCAACAGTCAGAATTCACCCTTTGTAGTTCGTTTGCCACATTTTTGCTATTACCGATGCTTTTGACATTATTTGTGTCTATTTATAAGAGTATGTGGATATGAGCTCTCGAACATCTTAGCTCTGAGTTTTGTGCTGTTGTACTGGTGTTTTGAAATATGAAAATATCAATCAACATTCATGACTCACATAATGGGACAACTGAAATGTGGCCTGACTACACTAAGAAAATTTTGATAAACTTCACCTAAAGCATTTAGTGACAATCAAATGAGTATTGAGAATTTATGAAGAGAAATGTGTATTTTATCCTTAAACATAAGTTGTGTGTCAGTAAAATTCAAGGTCAACTTTTATAGCATATACCCATCTCCCTTTCTTAAGAGCTGATCTTTAAACATTTCATGACATATTACAGATTACACTATATTTTGCTGAGCGATACATAAAGAATTTGACTGAAAATAATGAATGAACCAGTATAAATGTACGTTTTACTCCATTAGGCTTCAAACTGTAGAAAGTAATCTAGGTGTGCCAAGGCCTTCTGCCAGTGAACTTCTGTGTAATTCAATTAAGTTGCTTTAATCTTCCTTCATATTTTTCAATTTTTAAAAAACTATAATATAAAAGTTTATTTTGATAATTAATGATAGCTTTTTAATTCTGTACTAGATTCTAAAAGCTGTAACTGCTATATGCCATGATAGCTAAAATTCCTGTTCAGATCAATAACAATAGCAAAATGGGTTAATATGTACAGTGTTTTATTTCCTATAACATTTTATACACTAGATATTTATTGTTTTTACTGAAATCATCTAAAGTTGTGACTTCACTTTGGAGAAATTAAGGACTGACTCTTATTAAGCTCAATTATATGTCTGCAGAAAAGAGATTTTTTTTTTCTGATCCTGTAGAATCTTGCTGGAAAATGTTAATGCTATTTTCTTATAGGGTAGTTTTTAGAACATAGTAGTTTTTCCAATTGTATGGAGTTTGTAACTTGATTTTCCATGTTGTTTTTGTAGTGCTGCTATAGGTCAAACCCAGGGTCTTGCACCTGCTAGGCAAACACTTTTGTTTTCTGGGTACTAGGAGTCAAACTCAGGACCTTGGGCTTTCCAGGCAGATGCTGTTCTAGTGAACCATAACTCTGGCCCAGCACTTTTCTACTGGGCTACACCAACAGGTTTGTTACCCCCACCACGCCCAGTGTCTATGAGGTGCTAATAAGATTTTAACAATGTTATCAAATCACTCAATACACCCATGGACACTGAAGCAATAGTATAAAACAAATTCTGAAAACACTGCAGCCGCCTCTCAGGCATTCACCTAGACCACCACCAAGCCTTCCTCTCAGTATCAACCACAAGCTTGCTGTAAGCAACCTGTTACTAATAGTAAGGACTCAGACTGCAGGAATAGTCTACTGAAAAAGATAAGGTAGAGAAGATTCTGGGTTATCACAATAATTTGTGCTGTGTTGCCTATGTCCTGCTGTGCCTTTTAAATGGAACAGAGAGAAGCAGTTTATAGCTGAAGCCCCAGGGATTCTGTGAGAGTAGAGCAAACACTGAACTTTACAGAAAAGGAAAGTTTTAATAACTTTTGCATCAACTCATTAAGATACATGGAAAGCAAAATTTTACCTCTACTATTTTAAGGTTTTTCAGCTGGGGCTGAGAATTAAATTGAAATAAAACAGATCAACAGGAGAAAAGCATATAAATTTAACACAAGTTTCACGTGGCAGTAGAGCTTTCATAAAGCATTGTGGACAAAGTGGTAAGTAGCTAAAATATAACAAGACCAAGGGACATGGGCTGGGCAGAACTCAGGTGGGGAAGTGACTAGGAAGGCAAGAGTTAGTTTTGCAAGGATAGTTTGGACAGATTTCTCTTGTCTTCAACTTGCTGTCCTTATCTACAAGAATGTTCCTTTCCTTCTGGTGTAGAGAGGTCACCTCTCACATGGGAATTTCATCTTGTGCTTCTAGGAATAAAGGTCAGAATATTCTTGTACCTGCTGTTTTTCAAGGGCCTTTAACTCAGATTCGTCCAAGTGCTAAAAGGGCATATTTGGCAGTACTGTGCTCTGAACTCCCTCAAAGGAAAGCAGAAGGCATCACAATGTCTTGAACAAGCAGATCCATCTCACTTCCTACCTTGGTCCTTCCACTGTGGAATGCAGGCACTTAACTCTTCTGAGTGTTCGCTTCCCCCCTAGTAAAGGGACAGTAAGAGACTGGCTTGAAAGCATTTCCTGGAGAATTAAGAGAGCCAAGTGCAGTGTTGCAGACATGTAACCCCAGCACTCTGGAGGGTGAGGAAGGAGACCTGCTAGTTCAACCTTAGCCTGGGCAACTTAGTGACTTACTAAGACTCTGTTTCAAAATAAAAAAAGAGCCAGGGATATAGCTCAGTGCAATGTACTGGCTTAAATCTCACAGTACTGTGGGAGGAAAAGGAATTAGGAACATAGAGTACTGTGTCAAGTAATATCTTAACTGATGATGACTCCGAGTAGACACAGTGATGGTCATGTCCACAAGGTTAATTCTTGAAGGGGCCTGGTATCCTAGCGAAGGTTCTACCTCCTTTGGCCTATTGATATTTGGATCAGAAAACCCTTGGTTCTTGGAAGCTGTGCTGTGCATTTTTAGCAGCATCCCTGGACACAATCCACTAAATGTCAGCAGCATTCTTCCAGATGTGACAATGAAAAATATTCACAATACCAAATGTCCCCGTACAGGGTAAAAATCATGCCTGGTCAAGAACCACCGCCCTAGAGTATAGGGCCTAGAACTAGGAGTGCTTCAGCCACCAGCCTTTTCAGAGAGTGCCTTAGTGCCACCTCATTCACAGTCAGACCTTTTCCAGGACAACCCATACCGACAGGCAACCAATAGAGAATACAAAGTACTGGTCATTGGGCTTCAGTCAGTGCAGTGACAATGAAGGACTCTGAGCCCCAGAGTTCCCATGGGAACCACAGGACTGGCACAGGACCTGTATTGTGCCCACCTTCTCTCTCAGCCCATGGCTACTTCCCGCCTCTCTTCCACAGGGGATGTTCCTGAGGGCATTCCTTAACAGACACCCAGCACCCTGAACTCTGGGGAGGTGAGCTCAGCCAAAGACCTTCCACTTCCCACTAGGTCCAGCTCCAAGAGCCATTCTCCCACCGGAGGCAGCGGAAGGAAGAAGGTACTGAGCACTTACTGGTGACTTTCATTTGCCTCAGCTCCCTGTCCTATCTTAGAACCAATCATGCAAGTGAATAATTGAGTCTGAATGTACCAACTGTCTTGTCTGTTTTAACAAGGACAAATAGCTTCATCTAAAAATGACTTTGCTGCCTTAAATGTGAAAGCAAGTGGCAATGTAATGGAGGATGACTTCAGTAATACTGTTATGTTAACTCAAAGAAAAAGGCAATGAATGATAAGGCAGAGATGGAAATGCAATATTGAGGAAAAATTCATTTTACATAAAATAACTTTGCCTATAATTCATCTAAATTAAATATCCTCCATTAATCACTTTTTATTACTTAAAAGAGAGAGAGAGGAGGCAGAGGGAGGGAGTGAGGAAAGAAAGCAAAGAGAAAGAGGGCTCAGCTCAGGGGTTGTGTAGCATACAGTCTGTGTTCTTTGCTATAATTAATTTCTTATGGGGCCACCGAAGGTGAGTAGCACGGGCTATCATTATTTCAAAGTTGTATTTCACATAACCACCTGCCTTAGAAATCTTTCTCCTAGAGGGATGATGGACGGTACCAAAACCCAGACTAATTATCCTGGTTTGTTTGAAGTGCATATACCTCAGCAGTCACCTACAGAATTTGGAAATCGACAGCAGCAGCCCAATTGCTAAAGCTCTAGAATCTCCTTCTGAAAAACTGGCAGCGGGAAGTCTCTGTGCTAATCAGGTCTGATCATACAGCCACCAGTACTTTGCTCTGTGGCACTTGACTCTTAGCTAAGTTTTCCCAAGCCAGCATAAGCTTGCTGTCATGGGAGGAAAAAGTCATTTGATTTAGCATGGAGAGAGAAAGGATTTTTCTTTTGTGAAGTTATAGATTGGGCCACCGACTGGAAAATACTTCTTTAGCCTAGAGTGTTGATTTCAAGTGCTTGCAAAAGCGCTGAAATACTTAGGGCTGTAGATTCTGTCTCCAGTCCTCTTGTTCTGTCTCCTTCCTGTCTCAGTAGCTCTAGAGCAAGGAAGGAAGGTCCTTCACACTTCTCTGTCTTGATCCTAACACTGATTCAAAACTGAAGAAAGACAACTCTAAGTCAAAAGCTTGCTTTTCTCAGGCCCTTGATGAGAATCTAGATTTCTTAGAATGGCTATCAGCAGGAATACAAAAGGAAGCCATAAATGCTAGCAATGATGCAGGGGCAAAAAGGAACGCTTATACCCCAAAGGTGGGAATTTAATTAGACAATATGGAAATCAATATGGAGGTTCTTCACAAACCAAATATAGAACTACCATTTGATCTAGCTATACTACTCCTTGGTACATACCTGAAGGAATTAGTTATCATAGAGACACCTATGTACCCATGTTTATTGTGGTATAATATATAATATGCAAGAGACAGAACCAGCCTAGAAGCCTATAAACAAACGAATAGAGAAAATGTAGTATATCCATGAGATATTATCAAAATATACTATGAATGATTAAAACTTAAAGAAATTTATTACAATAAAGCCACATTACTGCTAATTACCCTCAAAATACCCTCTTGCTTCTAAGACATTTATCCCTTGGTTTTGTCATGTTCTGAAGCATTCCTAAAGTCTTTTGTGAGTGTCTTTATGTGGTGTGATCAAAAATATAGTGAAGGCTGCTGCAGTGCCATCCGATGGAAAAGCAGGCTCATAAAAATATCACTGTGCCCCCTCACCCACTTTATTCAGCAGATCTGACACCGTGTGACTTCTGGCTGTTCCCCAAAGTGAAAAATGACCATGAGAGGTAAACATTTTGAATCACCTTAGGAAATTGAGGTAGCAATAGACTGTCTAACTAAAGATACTAATGAAAGAGAACTTGCAGAACTACTTCGAAAAGTGGCAAGAACAATGAGGTAAGTGTGTTTTAAGTGATGAGAGTCCTTTGAGGGGAACTAAGGGCAATCTGTCTTCCTGTGATAAATTTTTAGAATTTAAGCATTCATTGTATCACACCTTGCATACATGATACAGCCATAAAAATGAAAAATTGTCATTTGCAGAAAATTATGTAGAATCTAAGAGAGGACATGAAAGTAGAAGGGAGATTATCAGACAAGAGGAAGGAAAAAGTGGGAGGGAGGTGGGCAAGGTTGGATAATAGGGCCATAAAGATGATCACAATACACGATACACATGGATGCCCTCCCAAATGTGAAATCTCTCATCCTTAGCCAGAGCCACGCCCCCGCATTCTTAACACAGCAGCTTTACAAGTGGGCAGGATTGGTCCCAACCCCAGCCCCGATTCCAAGAAAAGGTGCTGAGAGACCCAGGAAAGCAGCAAAGATGGCATTGTTTAGCAAAAAGTATGAAAATAAGGAGAGTTCTGACACCGCTAACCTGTTAGTGTGAGTTAACAAGAACATTTTCGCTAGCTCAATAATCTTTCAGTTGCTGAGCCACCACACATCCTTTCTCGTGCAGTCAGTTTTAGATTTCACGTTATTTGCAAGCAAATAATGCTACCTAATGCACCTTTTATTTAAATATTATTAATTATGCATTGTATTTCATGGAATTGAGGAAGCTAATTTAAGAAACGCAATTATTTTGTATTGTTGTGTACTAATAAAGAAAGAGAAATCTCCATGAAATATAACATGTGTTTTCTTGTCAAGATTTTTAATGTATATTCAGCAATACTGCTATGTTGTATTTATTTCAATAATTTTTTTTTATTTTAAAGAGACTAAGAATAAAAAGTATACTGATTTTCAAAACAACATGATAGGAAACTAACAATGCTTATTATATTGCATATTGTTACCTGTAGAGTAGTTGCTCAGATTACCAGATACAGGCATGTAAGATGGATCAAACAATATAAACACTAACTGTTCCTTTCAATGAACCAATAGAAATTAGTAGTACAATTACCTTAGCTATATTCCCTCCTTCTTTTCTCCTTTCCCCTAGCCCAGTTGTTCTTTCCTTTTGAGCTATTCCTTTCATTTTCACAATATTGCATATATGGAAAGGAGCTATACTGATTATTACCAAGAACAGCCTCATATTCAGAAGCCAGTACTTCTAAACCATTTTTTACCTCAAAGATACAGGTGACTGCTATATAGCTGATTGCTTCTCTGAAAGTCAAGTATTTACAGTTGTTCAGGTGATAACCAAATACACAAGTGTATACAGGCCATGAGACTGCATCACAACTATGCTTTACTGTAAAACATGTCGGGCATCAGAGACATCCTACTTTCAAAGAAATTAGAAGAACAATGAAATTCAGAGTACTGTACTGTTCTTTGTTTTTAGATGTAGGTTATCTGCATAGTGGGCTGGGCTTCCCTTTATGTAGGATACAGAGATCTTTGGTATTTCTCAAATACCATGCCATGTCTTAGCATATATTTAGTATGATATTTTGCAGTGGCAAAGAGAATAGCATTGCTCTTTAAAGATAATAGTCACATATTACTTTGATATACTGTTATTACACCAAAGGTTTTATCCCTCCTTCTATTCAGTTCCTTTACCAGGTGATTTCACAACTTCCCTGTAAGGCACCAAATGTTGGCTTACCTTTCCCCTGCTACAATTCATGTGTTGAAGCCATTGTCCCACTGGGATAGCATTTGGGGGTGGGACCCTTGGGAGACAACTAGGCCCCTGAGGGTGCAGCCTCCTGAATGGTATTACCCTTATGAGAAGGGACCAGAAAGCTAGTCCAGTCTTCTTCCTACCATGTGAGGATGCAGGAGTAATTAGCTGTCTACAGCCTAGAAAAGGGCCCAGTCATATCCCCAACCTGGTAATACCCTGATCTTAGACTTCTCAGTCTCAAGAAGTCTAAGAAATAAATGTTCTAATAATACAATCTATAGTTTATAACATTCCTTCTCTCTCCATCAGCTTTACCTTGAACTAAAGAGAAGGATGAGGGGCAGTTTTACAGCAGCTTGAAGTAAGACTCCACTAGGGTAGTACAGTATGCTGTATGCTTGTATGCCCCTCAGGGGTAAATTTGTTGAAATCTAATTCTCATTGTAACGAAATGTAGAGGTGCTAGATCATGAGGGTGGTGCCCTAGTGTATGCGATGAGTACCTAAAGAAGGGATATGAAAAAGACGATTCCTCCCCCACCAGGAGAACAGAAAACAAATTTGGCTGTCTATAAATCAAGAAGAGAGCCCTAGCCAGACAGCAAGCCAACGAGAAAACTTGATACTACCTTGACCTGTGACTTCCATGACTCCAGAAATGTGAAAAGTAAATGTCTTTTAAGCTGTTCAGTTTATGGTACTGGTTACATCAGCATGAGCTCACTAAGACAGAGACAATAAACTTTTTTTCCTCTTACCAGGTGAACTGACTTGGCCAATGGGTCAATACCCTATGCGACATTGAGATTTGAACTTTTACACTCCTGCTTTTGGAGGGAGGCTGTGAGCATCATATGTTATGTAAGGACATGCCTCATAAAACTGTTGGCCCAGGAAGGGTGAAAGACACTGCCAACTAACTGACCCCAGCCTCTGGTTCCCTCTGTCCCTAAATAGCCCATAGTCGAGTAAGCAAGAAAGAAGTGCTCATCGTTCCAAGGTTTATCCCACAGCATCACCATAGCCTTCTTTATGGCCTAAGTAGACCACAACTATACATGATTGTAACTTACATCGAGGAATGCTGATCTTCCATTTATAGTGAAGATATAAAGTTCCCTTGAAAAATGAAAGTACTTAAAGAGTCCATTACAATATTCAGTAAATTAGAAGGTAGAAAGTGAGAAATTGAAGCTAGCTCTAGGAATCTGCTGATGTAGCAAATAGAGACCTTAAGAAACGGCCCAGATTCACTCGCTAACAAAGATCTGAGAACTGAAAGCATAGCCCCAAAGCACCTCAGTTTCCCCACCTATAAAAGGAGCAGCTACTGAATCCAGTAATGCTACAAAGTAGCCTCTTATCCTTCTCCATAGTTCAAGACGAAGGTGACAGCGAAAGGGGCGAGTTGATAGCACAGGCTGGGAGGCCGCAGCATGGCCACCCTGTCAGGCTGTCATTTCTTGAATTAGCACAAAGTGCGAAGAGCTGGGCTGAGAGCTGTATGTGCACTCGTTCCGTGGTTCGTTCTCGCGAAAAAGCCAGTGATGAAGGGTGGGGGCGTTGCCACCTTTCTCTAAGCATAGAGAAGAGGAAAGCTAAGAAAATCAACTTGCCTACGCTTACAAGAAGGAAAATTTGTTTACGTCACTGCACAAAGAGTAATTGATAATACTTTTTTTCTTTCACCTTCGATATTTCTTAATTACATAAATCATACCTGAATATAAGGCTCAAACAAACGGGTGTAGGCAGACAGCAGTAAGGTGTTTCTCTGAATAGCTGCGCCCCTGCCCTCTTTTTTCAGCTCGGGCAGTGATGGTGAGTCTTTTAGAGCTCTCAGTGGTAACAAACAGCCCGCTGTACCACGTGTGCCACAGGTTTGCCACCACTGAACCTCACTGCCAATACTATAGTGAGCATCCTTCCACTGTGCTCAGTTAAACTGAAAACCTAAATAAAACCCTGCTCTTTCCCTCATCTCAATCTTCTTATCACTTCTCACCATTCTTTAAGTAAGACTCAAAGCCACAACCTCGGTCTCAGTTCACTGGCAATCCAGCTCCCGGTTTTGTCTGCCCTATTGTTTTTCCTTGCAGTACCCACAACTTTGGCACTGAGCTACGTTTCCAGCCTGTTTCTCATCTGGGGACTGGTCCTCTCGCTAAACTGCCCAGTACAGGCTTGAACTTGCAATGTTCCTGCTTCAGCCTCTCAGCGTGCTGGAGTTACAGGTGTGTACCGCCATGCCGGGGTCTCTCCACCCTTCTTTGCTGCCACTTTCCAATGTTCACCATGTTCCAGCCAGGCAGGCCTCCCCTTGCTCACCTCACGCGCAGAGCACAATCCTGCTTCAGGACCTTTGGCCTTGATGTCCCCTCTGCCCTGGAGCTCACATTTCCCAGCTATTTGCCTAGATTTCTTTCTTGTTCCTTTTTTTTTTT
>PVLD010034131.1:0-12961 GCA_004027595.1 Dinomys branickii | reverse complement strand
AAGGGCCATCATCTGTGTAACTGAGTAACAAAGATGAAGGTAACATTATGTAGGACAGCATCCAGAGCTAATTCCCTTCTATGTTCTCTATAATTCTGTATTTCCTCAGTCATTTTTGTATTAGCAGAAATGAAGATAACTTTATATTATACAGCATCCAGTGCAAATTCCCTACTATCTTATCTATAATTTGGTATTTTCTTTAATGTTTTTGTGTTAACTAATGTGAAGATAGCTATGTAATACAACATCCAGTTCTAATTCCCTACTATATTCTGTATAACTTTGTATTTTCTGTATTGTTTATGGCTTTTCTGGTTCATATGTCTCCATTCTTTTGTCTTTAAAATAAAACTAAAAAAAGAAAAAAAAAAAGAAAAAGAAAAAGCAGCATACCAATTACGAGTGTCTGCATTAGCTCTCAGCAGAGCTCAAGATTCTTACACAAAACTGAATTACTAAATACTTCTTGTGAATGAACTCACATTTCGCACATTTCCAGACCTTTTATATTAGTTTGAACTCTTTCTGAAGAGTTAAATATTTTCTAGTGTGGAGCATTGGCATCTAACTCAACTGGCTCTGAGAACGTGGAGTTTCTCTACCATAAACAGAAATTCAAGTTTCACAGCTAGTGAAAAATAAGCATACCAATGCTAAAATTTTTGTAGAACTAATTGGAAATACGACTGAGATGGAAGACTGGTAATTTTTGAATCTTGTTCCATTTTCTTTTCTTCTTTCCTACAGCACAGAATTGTAGCTGTGGCAGCCATATTGATTCCCAAGAAAAAAGGCAGACAGAAACCTTATACTAGGCATGGGTAAATAGAAAGATCCTTACTGATCTCTGTACTTCTGTCATAAAAGAAGTCAGTAACTATTGTTTGAGATTTCCCTTACATGGTTAAAAAGTAAAATTAGACTCAATTTACTTAATTCTGCATGTCAGAACTATATATTGAGAAAACATGCATTAATTTAATAATAAAAAATTAATTATATAGATCAGATTTCACAAATGTTATGGCTTGTGCCTACGTGTCTGCCCAAAGCATCATGTGGGTTATAGGTGGAGTTTTCAGTGACAGCTGGAGCTAAAGTGTGTGATGCTGGGATTGATTTGAGGTATCATCCTAGGGTCAAGGGCACTAGGAGTAAAAGGGGGAGTGCTGCCCACCCTAGATGCTATACAAAGGGTAGAAAAAAGCTGTGGTTGTCTTCTGCTTGCTTTTGCTGTCTTCTGCAGCAAATGAACTGTTTCTCCTCTGTGATGCCCCTCTGCCATCTGCCACTGTGCCTTGGAGCCAGCTAACTAGGGACTGAAACCTCCCCAAACTATAAGCCAAATAAACCTTTCTTCCTTTAACCTTGGGTGCTGGGTAGAGAATTTGAAGACAAGGAAGTGAGGTTGGGTGATTACATTACCTACCAAAATACCAGTGACTGATCAACACTCGAAAAGCAGCTATGTTAATTATCAGACTACTTTACCTTGACTATTTAAAGTCTTAATGAAGTTGAAATGCAGCAATTCCAGGAGACAGTGTAAAGGTCAGAGGGTTAAGAAATGTCTTGATGCAGAGAGCGCACTGACATTTAAGATTTCAAAAGTAGGTCAAGTTCAGAGAACTTCAAATTCCTTCTCCATTGATAGGTTGGCTGATGCTAAGTGACCACAAACACAGTAGAGTAAAAAAAAGACAATAAAAAGTTTAGGTTATTTGTTCAAATATAAACCCTTTTGTAAAACTTTTTATGATTACCCAGATAACTGGAAGTCCTTTTTTCTTAATAATACTGATTTTAAATATCTTTAGGATCATTTTCTTTACATTCTCAGGTTTAAATATACAGGGTACTGACTATAGCTGGATGTATATCTGATAAAAGTATCTTTCTTCCACTGTCTACTTGTGCTAAATTTTAAGATTATTTTTGTTTTTATAAAATGTACTTTATAAGCTAGTACTTCTTCTCTCAAAAAATGTCCAAAGCTGCACTGAAATGTGTTAGTAGTAGACTATAAGTTTCTATTATCTCATGACAAAACTGTCCTTAAAATGAAATTTTGAATTTATGTGAGAATAGTGTTGGCGCACTTCTATGCATCTCTGTACGCATCATCAGTTCAGGACAACGCCTCCCTCTGTTAATGATAATCTACAAACATAAATAAAGTACATTCTATTAACACAAAGTTGGTCCAAGAAGAAGACAAGAGTGAAAAGAACAAAAGTTCATTTCAAATGGATTCTTTCAGGTTAGTTGCGAATAGTATGTTAAGTGACTATTTATGTAATAAATACCAGGAATGTCTGGCAAAAGATAAATTGCTTTATAGTGGTTGTAATTTCCTGTATTGTATTTATTGACTGAATGTGTGTCTGAGATATAATAATGTGACTTCAATTATTCCTTTTTCAAAGTTGGTGCTGACAGAAATTTTCTTTTATTTCACTCTGAAGAAAACTTAGGACTATGCATGACTGATATTATTTCAAAGAATCTATTTCATCACCATTTCTGTACTAGAGAATAAATTGTAACGTTGAATATAGTCTTCATTTATAAATGAAAGAACGTGGTCTTATTGGATATATCTGTCTGTTCCTAGAAAAATATAGATCACATGAACAGAAAATAGACTTCAGATAGGCTATACAATTTAAAAGTTTTGGAAGTACATAAAATTAAATGACTGTGAAAATTGATCAAAATATTTTCTATAGTAAACCTGAAATTTATAAGACATTGGTTTTTAGAAATTAAAGAAAGTGAAAAGCCAAGCCTTAATCGAGAGCTATAGTTTGATTATTTAATAATGGAAGTAACACTTTTCTGACATACTCACCATAAAATTATTTATAATTATTGCATTTATTTTTAATAATTAATTGCTGAGGTGCCACTTTTTACCAAAGAATTTCCAGTTTTCTATTTCATTTACAGCAAATTATTAACCGATGATGAACAATGTTTTATTTTATTTTATTTCATTTATTTATTTATTTTTTTTTTTGCGGTACTGAGGATCGAACTCAGGACCCTGCGCTTGCTAGGCAGGCACTTATTCCACTGAGCTATATCCCCAGCCCCATGAACAATGTTTTAAATGATAAAATTTTGACCCAGCTTTGATTTAGCCCTAACCTCATAACAGCCACCTCGTACCACTACCTGTTAGACTTCACAATCTCTCTCCCAATATTTGCTGTGCTCACGACTCAATTCCCTTTTGCATTTGCTAGATCTTTCTCCTGTTAACTCCTCCTGCCTGCTCATTCATTTTTCTTCTAAATGTATTCTTTTACTTCAGTCTATAAACATATTCATATGTTTCTCATTTAACCTAAGAAAAATAATCTTTCATTAATATTAGAAACACAGATTGTACTATGTAAATAGCCACTATCACTGCAGAAAAAGTTGAAAAGGCATTCACATTTCACTTTTTGCTTGTATGTTGTGACATAAATGTCTAGTGGAATTTAGCTCTTAGGAATGTCACAGCATTGACTGCAATTTCTGTCAAAGAAAAATATTGCAGTGTGTCTTCATTCACTTAATTCATAAGATCTTGCACCATGTGCCTCTGGCTCTTCTCCAAAGTCAAAAAGACCATAAAAAGTAAATATTTTGAATTAGTTTAGGTCACGGAGGCATCTAAAGACACAAAAGAGGACTTGCAGAAATCCTTCCAAAGGAGGCAAGAATGATAGGAAGAGAGTATTTTTAATGAAAAGGAATATATCAAGGGGATGAGAGGAAAAATCTCTTCTACTGTAACAAATTCTTAATTTAAACATTCACCATATGTGTCAATCACACCCTGTATTCATTGAATGTTTATATATTTAATGTTGCATATATTCAAAATTTTGGTTACAGCAGGACAAACTATTAGTGTATTTAGTATCCTTGTATGGTCTGTACTCAAAGAATAATTTATTATTAATTACTATTAGATTCTGAAAATAATATTTTATATCATTGTATGTGAATTACACCTCTTATTTCTGAGTTTTCACTCACTATCTGAATCCTCTCTTGAGTACATTGTGGAGACAGAGAACATATTTCTGCCCATCTAATACTCCAGTGATGTTCACCACTGCAGTCAACCCAATCTGGTCTTCTCCTATAATTGGAAAATGGAGTAAAATTTTAGCAAGCATCTTATGCTGTATATCAGTGAAACTATATTGACTATAAATTTTATCCAGTCCTATATCACAAATTGATAGATCCTTTTCTTAGTTTTTCTCCTGTTCTATTTCTGGGTTTTTTTTTAAGGAGTGAATTTCATACTACTTGATAATTCTCTTAGATTTGCATGACACTAGGGAATATCAGTCTTTGTGTTAGGATACAGAATCATCTTTCTTCCAAAATAAGTGGTTTCCTATAAATTTTCCCACTGTCTTAGTTACTTTCCTATCATTGCTGAGACAAAATACCTGGTAGCCAGAATTAAGGAAGGAAAGTTTTATTTAGCTCACAGTTTATGGAGGTTTCAGTTCATACTTGGGTGGCTGCAAGGCACAGTGGCACATGGCAGAGGGCAACCGTTCATGGTGATGGAAAACAGTAAAAGCAACAACAGCAAAAAGGGAGAAGCATCAGCAAGTAGCCTCTTTCCCTCCCTTACTACCTACCCCAGGGCAGGTGTGGTGTTCACAACCATAATTCCAACACTGGACCATGAATCAATCATGAACTCAAAAGCCCATGCCATGGCTGCTTGAGGCTTTGGGGGGACATGAAGACACAAACTGTAACACGCACTAAGCTTGTCTACTCCCTTTGCACATTCTATTTAATATTCTCATATTCTTATTCATGTCTATAATTTCAACTGTGTTAAAAAATTAAAGAAAGATAAAAAGAGTAATCAAATTGAAACTCAAGAAGCCAGGAAACTGTGATTTTGCTTTGATACAAATTAGTTTGTGGCTTTTTGCATTTGCCATTCCATGTATTCATGTCCCATTTTCCTTTTCAATTAAAAATGTTTTCATGTAACTTTATTATAAATATTACTAAGATTACCAAGAAAACATATGAGATCAAAATAGGTAGCGCAGAATAAATTCTTATTGTGTCTAGAGAGATACAGTGTATGTTAGTAAATTAAGGTTTTGAGAAGTCCTGTAACCTAAAGAAAGTAAAACGAAAGAAAAAAGAAGCACAAAAAGTAAATACTGTATCTATTTTCAAAAGCCATATGGTTATATAATACTGAACTAATAAATCTCTCAAATGCATCCAGTTTCCTTCAAGTTCACAGCCAACACATCCTTGCCCTTCAAAGTGGAGAGTACTCTTCCAGCCATCTATTCATAAAAACACAAAAACTTTCACTGCCAAAGTCACCGTAATCCCAGTTCTCTTTCAATATAATCTGAAGTTGGCATCAGAAATAAGATTCTAGCAGGTATCTTTTGCTGCATATCCAAGAACCTTAGTAATAGAAAAAGGAGCACAATTCACTAATTTTGGAGCGCCGAGAAATAAAATGCCATTCAATATTTTATCATTTATCTCTCAGACTCTTTCTCTTCCTTCTATAACCATTGAATTTCCCCTCAAGTCTTTCAAGATTCAACTTTCATATAATTTCCTCTGTAATATTTTTGCCCTTGTCTAGAGAGACTTAAGTCTCTTATATCAGAGCTCCCTCTTGAGTCCCTACTCATAATCCTACTATACCTCGTATCGCGTCCACACTGAATATAATTTCTTGATTCCTTAATGGAAACCTGGAATCATCACAAGATCCAGTGCCATACTACATTACCTGAGCAAGCAAAAACACAGCTGAAGAGACCCAGATTGCATTTCCAAAATGATTTTATGCTACCATTAAATTGCCTGACCTGAAACTCTTCATCTTCTGCCTACCAGACATCAAGAATATGTGAAGTATTAGTGATATTTTGTTAATAATATAAAACCTATATTCTCATGAAGCTTAGATTCTGATGGTATTAAAGTATTAAACTATTTTAGTAGAATTATATTACATGTTACCTACACACTTGATCAGCAAACACTGAACTCTTAAGCAGGCAATGGAAAAAGCTGAACCAAAAAGGACTAGGGACGATGAGTTTTTAAGAAGACAGGAACTTTTCCTTTACATGAAGGAACAAGTACTTACAAAAATGAATTAAAGAAGGAGAAGTGCATGAATATTTAAAAACAAGAAAGAAAATAAATATGGAAACTGAGAAATAGTGAGAACACGTTTAAAGAATAGAGTCAGGGAAGGGAAGAGGAGCTTCTGTCCAGGAAGAATGTACAGAAGATTGTTATGTCTGTTCTCCCAAATAATTGTCCTGCTAAAAGACACAAATGTACCTTGGCATTTGGATAACTTTGATTGGACAATGTATCTGCTGGGAGAAATGAAGTGTGTGACACATTCCCAAGCCAACAATTTGGAAATCTAGGTTTGAGATTTTCTTCATGGTTTTGACAGTAAGTTTCCCATGATTCATTACTTTAAATTATTCCTACTTGGTGTATGTTTGACTTTGTAACTCATTTTTATAATTTGAAGGTCTATTTTTCCAAAATTTATTGTGAAGAAGATTTTAAATGAGCTTGCTGAACCATTGTAGGACTGTAGAGTAGAGATTGCCATGGTCTGTTTCTTAGAATGGCATAGTGGAGAACAGACTTGGGAATCTTTGTATGATGGGTGAAATGAAACCTGTCAATGAAGATTCTTGGACTCAGGAATGCTGAATTCTTCTATTATTGAGTATTTCTGTCTCTAATACTTAACCACATCTGTTGTTTGCCTGTAAAGGGATTTGATGATATTTAGAATAAACAAGTAAGGGAAACAAAAATTATATGGCTGTCACACATTTATAAAACATTTATATATATATTTGTATGTTTAGAAAATAGGCAAGTCACAATATTGAATTCATTTTTGAAGTTGTAGAGAAAAGTGAAATAATGAGGGGTTTGGTTTTGCCTTAAGATCCAAGTTATCTCTATGTCTATTGCCATTTTTGACAGCTCAGTCTGAAAGTCCAAGATAGAATATTGAAGTCATAAGTAAGCTTTGTAACTCACAATGGAATGTCCTTATTAAATCATAGTGTTGGCCTCTGACAGTCTATAAAGTTTGACTGTTCCATATAATAACGAAATAAGAAAACTTTTGTTGCATAATTCTGACAGGTTATTTCTAAGCAACCATAAAAGTTAAAACTTGACCAGACAGGGAAGCTATATTTTCTCTTTCTGTAACTGCAATCCCAGTTTGAGGCTCAGTACTCAGCATCCTATATAATTTGCAAACTTCCTGATGAGTTCATTTTCATTCTTTATGTTTCCTAGTCTCTTGGAGTTTAATCAAGCTAAACTAACTGTGATTTCTTTAACATCAATCTCTTCACATATGAAAGGCATGCTTTAATTTGTGCAAGACAATTTATCATGTCTACATAATTTGAATTTTGTACAAAGGCTCATATTTTTAGACTATATTAAAATTTCCACTATGTTTTAGTTACTATAATCTTTGTATAGTTTGTCAGTTTGTCTTCCAAACATATAATGGTATCAATACCAAAAATTAAATGGTTATATGATGTTTTCTTCCTAGAGGAAAGCAAACCTGAATAGTATTTTAAAATAATATTTTTGTAATTGTAAGTAAGATGATTTTTGCAGGAGAATTTGTAAAATAGAGATGTTTATAAGAAAACTAATAGTCATTCATAACATCTCAGTGTTTTAACATTGCCAATATTTGAAAATGCACATCTTTATTACTAAAATAATTGTAGCAATGGAAATCAGGCAATATGTTTAACTAAGATTATACAAATTATCAAAACTAATATTCACACTAAATATTGCACATAACAGTAGTTGAGATCATTAAAGTCTTGAGAGAACACCTTTAAATCTATAAATTAAGAATTCATCAAAAAGAAATATGGGGACACTCATCTTTATGAAACAGAATGAAGTTGCAAAATATACATGAGAAACTTTAAAATTGTTATACTCCTTGATGTGTATTCTCATGCTGTTAATGAATTTTGCTGAAGGAAAACTTAAGAGAAACATGATTATTGATTTCATCCTAACACTAGAATAAAAATATGATCAGGAGAGTAAATTTGTTAATTTCTTTAAAGTTCTCAATATTCATATTCTGGAATTAATTTGCTTGTACAAATGTTGAAAACATGTTGCTCACTGAAATGTACTATATACTGTTGAATTATCATTTATTCCATATGTGTCTTGGTTACTTTTCTCTAATTGCTGAGACAAAATACCAACCCCCAAAATGAAGTAAGGAAAGGTTTATTTTGCTTACAGTACGTGGAGGTCTCAGTCCATGCTTGGCTGGCTCAGAGACAGAGTGGCACATGGCAGAGGGCAAACATTCATGGTGGTAAAGCACAGCAAAAACAGCCAGAGTGAAAAGGGAGGAATGGCCTGTTTCCCTCCCTTACATTGTAAACAGACTGCCCCTACCCAGAGGGTGTAGCACTCCCATAAATCACCATGCCCTCCTGTTCCACAGGCTCAAGATGTGTACAAAGTAAGCACCCTGGCTCCCTGCTGAGTCACTCAGCCAAACCTCTAGACTCCCCAAGTTGACACAATGTATCAACCATAACAATATGATAATGAATATGTTATATTTATCTCAATACCATGTGTGATTTATTGTTTCCCTAGCAGTGCTCAATTGCTCAATTAAAGACCTGTAGTTACTAGATCTTCTGTGGCTATTGTGTCAAGGAATAAGAACGATTTTTTAAAAGCTAGGATTGAGAACATTCACAGGGTAATGGCTGTGATCATGAAACAGGGCTTCTTAGCTACATAAGCAGTGAAATAAAGGTAAGGACATAAAGTCTGTAGAGGAAATAATGCTCAGGTCAATGGCTAAAAGGCTGGCAGGAAGAAAACAGTAAGATATTGAGGAAGGAAGTTGGAACTTAGTTCTACAGCTAGGGGCATTATCATTTTAATACTGCCGATGTTTTTAAAAGTTTGACATGTGCTTGTCTTTGCAGTATTTTTGATATGAAAAGTTTTTATTTCTTTATGATGTTATTTTCCTTTATTACTGCCTGTCTACTTAGAAAAATTTCTCTGCAATGGAAAATTCAATTTCTTCCAAAACCATAGGTCATTTTTCACTGTTAAGCATTCCTGATAGAACACTAGATGTAGATTAGTCCTATGCCTCGGGAACTTCATCAGCTCCATCCCATCCTCAGAGTCCAGCTGAGCCTTTAGGAGTAATCTTCCCTGTCCTATTCTGGATCCTTTTCACAGACTGACAAGTAAGCACAGTTAGATAAACTCCTTCACGTTAGATAAAACATAAGATTAACTAGTTTTTCAAATTGTTTGTTTCTCTGGATCACTAGGAGTCCTAAGAATTTTTAAAGTACTTAAATCAGGTCTTCGGTTCTCACTTGTAGTAGGCTTCTGAAGACAAAGAAGTAGGATAAATATATAGAAGGTTCTCTCTTTATCATCCAAACAGGACGAAAATCCTCACAAATGAAGTCATTGCAGATTAACATATTTAAAAATATACAAAAAGCATGAGAATTATATCTGAAGTATATTGAAAAATTTACTCAGTGAATGAGTACTAAAATAGAGAAAATATTCTGTCTGAGTCTCTGGCCCTGAAGTTACTCCTGACGTTATGGATTTTCATCTTGAAAGGACATTTGTGTCATAAACAGTTAAAAAACCATGCAGTTTGTGCCAGGTCCTACTCAAGTGTGGGAATGCAGAATTATGATAAAATTGAAAGATATTATTACATCATTATCGCTGGTTTAAGTTGTCTGATTTATTCTTGTAAAGGATTGCTGGACAACGGAGTAATAGTAAGTGGTCTAATACATCATACTTTGGCTTCCAGATACATATTTTCTTCCTGCTATCTTTAGTAATGACTCATTCCTCCTGATAGACTCAACCATTAAAAAAACAAATCTTTGCCTTTCTGCTTGTTCTGTGGCATGAAGAGTCCAAAATGGCAGAGTACCACTAGAGAGTACTTGGAATTCAGTGAAAATATCATCATGGAGATTGGTGGAATCTGTCCTTGCTTAGATGCTAAGATCTCAGAAAGATCTGAGTCTGACATAGAAAAGAAATAGATGTTTTTCAGTTAGTTACAATAATGACAGATTCTAACTGTCTTGGTTACTTTTCTCTCTTTGCTGAGACAAAATACCCAATGCCCAAAATGAAGGAAGGAAAGATTTATTTAGCTTACAGTTTGTGGAGGTTTCAGTCCATACTTGGCTGGTTCTGAGGCAGAGTGGCACATGGCAGAGGGCAAACTGTTCAGGGCAGCAGAGCACAGCAAAAACAACCAGCAAAAGGGAGGCATGGGTGCAAGCAGCCTCTCTCCTTCCCTTACATTGTAAACAGCCAACCCCCACCCAGGGGGCGTGTAGCTCTCACACAATCTCCATACCTTCCTCTTCCACAGGCTCAGGATGTATACAAAGTAAGCACCCTGGCTTCCTGTTCAATCACTCAGCCAAACCTCTAGACTCCCCAAGTTGACACAATGTATCAACCATAACACTAACTATCATATAAATAGGATCACAGAATTGTCATTTGTTGGATTACCTTTCAACATGACAAGATTCATTTGGTTAACACATAAGAACATACATTGGTTTTCAATAGACCATTTCATGTGTCCCACAAAGATAGCTGTTTGGGGTTTATGGAATACATGGTAGCCTCAAGAATCAGAAAACTGCCTTAATTTATTTACCCTAGAAAGTGTTTTCTTCTTGAGAAGTAGTTATGTAGAATGCTATGACTATGAATAAGATATTCAGAAAATCACGGGATGGTAATCCAGGTGGAAGCTTGGCAGGGAAGAAGGGCAAATGTTAGACATTACTGTGAATATTCCAGTGAACAAAAATGCTGCCCCTTCCATTTATAGAGAAGGGATTTGAACTGTGAATCTTCTACCACCCTGTTAGTAAAACTGGGCTCTTGGCAAACTGAGAAGCTGACGGTATCAAGCCTTTCATGTACAGTGATACCTTGGTTGTGGAACTCAGTTTGTTTCAAGTTCATGTCCAAACACCTAAAAGTTCAAGAACTGAACATATTTTTTCCGTAAGAAATAATGGGAAACCAAATAATTGCTTTCAAGGCCCCAAAGTTGCACTTCTATATTTCATTTTTAACAAATTTTGCAGTGATTTATGTCTTTAATTCTATCATGGATCTCACAATTCTTCTCTTACCTTTACTACTCATGTCACTAACTTTGTTTGGAGCCACAGTTCTGATGTTCTATGCAAATAAAGCACAAGCGCCATGATGGATGTTTTAATGCGCTAACACAAGCACTATGTTCTCCGAATGAGAGCAGCCCTCAGGCTGAAGGGCCACCCTTCGTGTCTGCACCGAGGCTCAAGGCAGGGCGCATTGTCAGGCCACACACGTTCATTCAAGTCAGTTTTTCAGTTCAACTATTTAGTAAAATTGCAAACACCAGGCTGTGTTTTTGAACATTGGTGTTCCAGGACTGGAAAGGTTAAGTGGGTAGCTTCTCGACAACAGACAACTGTTACTTCATCACTACCATCCTTTAATTTTGTTTTAAAGGAGTTAAACCTTTTCTTGCTGGGGAAAACCACTGACTGAAATCTCTACTGCATCAGATCTTGTAGATCATCTAGTGAATGGCCAGCTCAGAGAACAGGGCATTTGGGAAAGTACTCACACGGGATACACGCAGGTCTCACAACCAGGGCCATCATTAGAGATGTAAATACATCAACAAATACCTACTTTACAAAGTGTTGCTCCTTTTCTTCTGGTTTTCTGCTATTAATATAAAATGCTTGTTCTTCTTGACACTCTTTCCTTCTTTTGCTTCCCTTCTCAGACAACTAATGATACAGAAGTGTGACAGAGACCACTAATGAATCCCAAAGCCCATATTCTCTGCCTTACTAATGCCCATTCAGACATTATTTTTCAGCCTTCACAAAGCCTGGGTGAGTGACTAAATGCTGGGTGACAGCATGTGGATAAAAGTGATACCTGCTACATAGGAACGAATTCCATAATTGCTTATGAGCCATTCTGTTAGTGCTTTTTCACTGACAGTGACACAGACAGCCTCATATTGAAGATTCTAAGCAACAAGATGAAAAGAATCATGGTCGTTGGTTGGAGGACGGCATTATTTGGTCAGAAGTCTTTTTATAAATATGGAAATGAAAAATATGCTCATCAGAAATAACTTTTTAAAATACACAAATGAAAAATACATTTTTGTCAAATTAAAGTCTCCTATTTTGGATTTTATTTTACAGCAGCAAATCTAAGTAATTCTGGTATTTCAGATGAATTCACAAATGGAGATTGAGAGACAGATTATAAGAGAGCAAGATTGCTACGAATGAGCCACGTAACTCACTTGTCACCGCAGCGTATATTTCAACCTCAGCTTATTATCTATGAACCAAAGAGTTGGGAAACGTCTGTGTGAGAAACAAATTTTAACTTGCTCAAGACTGACCATGCTGATTGGCCTTGCTGAGAGGCTATTGGCTTTTTGCAAAGCTCCTTCAAAGCCGGTCAAAGCAAACTTTGGTGAATTGCTAAGTGTGCATCCAATTCCTAGTCCTGCAGAAAAGGAGTATAAAGGTAGGATCTCTCCCCTTTAGCAGCGACTGTTAAACTGGAAAAATACGATGACGACTGTGGGAGACCGCAGAGAGACCTGTGGTCTGCATCCATCTTGTACTGCTGAGAGATCTGCAGTCCGCATCCATTTTGTAAGCTACCAGCCATCTTGAAGTTTTAGTTTCGGTTTCCATATATGGTTAACTTCCTGTAGTTATGTAATATCTTCTATATATGGTCAACTTCCTGTAGTTATATAACATCTTATGTAACA
>PVLD010034130.1:0-12962 GCA_004027595.1 Dinomys branickii | reverse complement strand
TTTTTTTTTTTTTTTTTCTTTGAATTTCCTGTCCTGGAGCACTTGAGAACCTCTTAAGAGCCTTGTTTTCTGTTTCGTTTTTCCTTCAGGAAAAGTCGGCTCCAACCACACTGGCGCTAGGAAAAGATGCTGCTCTGTGCTCATGAAGCCCTCTGAAAACCTCCACTGAGATGTATCGGCAGATAAAGGCAGGAGAGGCTGTTGTTATTTCAGAGTGTAAATTAAAAGACAGGACAATCAGCATGACCTCATATTTTAATGCATGAACGGTGTCTCCTTAGAACAATGGAAGATGAGTCAGGCTTGGCAACTCATGTCTTTTGGCGTGTTTTATGACTACCACAAACCTTCTGTCATTGTGATCTTGTCCTGGAAGAGCGCACCAGCTTGCTCTCAGGCTAGCAGTGCCTTGGAAATATGCCTATAAAATAAATGTGTAGGGTTTTCATTGTTTAAATGTAGTAATAGATCTTTTTATGTCGTCCAAGTCAATTTGGCAATCTTTTATGAATGGGTTTTTCCTTTTAACATATATAGGAAAAGTCATCACATAAAAAGTCATATAAAATCTTCGCATTCACCTAGAAAATTCTAACCCTCATCAAATACGAAGGAAGTCAATATAAATGCATATAAAGTTTATCTAATGTCTGCCTTAGCATTTAAACTGTGTGGTCTTTTTGGAGTAACCCTAGTCTTGCCCACTGGCAAGTCCTATAGATAACTCTGGAAGTCTTATATGTGATTTATTAAAATTATAATGGTCTTGACCAAAGCAGACCTGACCTTGCTATTTACTTCAGTTCTTTTTAGCTTGTCTTTTTTTGGTTAAGACTCAACGTTGCTTATTTTACCAAATATATATTGTCCAATTTGTAGAAAATATTAATACTGTTATAGATTTTAAAAAATGAAATTATGGGCACAGGGCCCTGTCTCCTGGTGGGTATAGTCTGGTTTAGTAATAGGCTTCCCTTGTGCTTTGCCACTACCCAACACACTGCTTATGAGATTTTGGGCTTTCTCAATGTCCCTTCAGGGATCACTAAAATGCTTCTCTTTTCTTAGATGCCAAATTCATTTCCTTTTAAAAATATAGTATTAGTTTAAAGGGTGATTCAATTTAAAACAAACTTGTAGATTCAGTCACGCATGCTTTTAGGCAAGCAGAACAAAATAGGTTGATTTTTAGCCTCTACATTTTATATCTTTGATGGTGAAGAGGGCTACTTTTTAAAAACACAAGTCTGAGGTATATTGTTTGAAAGCTTGTTTGAACGTTATTTTCACCTACATCTTCCTTCTGATTTTTATCCATAGAAATGAGGACGTGTATATATAGGCTACTTGTTTCTTTTAAGTACTCAAATTCATATTTCTCTTGAAATAAATATTAGTAATTGCGAAGTTTTAAATTATCATGGTAATGTTTTACATGAACTAAGCCCAATATGTATACACAGCATAGCAGCAAAGAATTGTGTCTCAAATTATAACAAGTAATTCTTAAAACGAGGTCTGAAATTTAAGCCCTGCTAGTATGTCTCCATATTGCTATTTCTTTCTTGGACTTGGTCTAGTTAAAATAATAGGTCTGGCTTATTATTTGATTTGTTCTGTCACTTAAAATGTAAATTATGCTGTCTTGAATTCTTTGTGTAATTCCAAGCTTATATATAAATACAAGTACAAATAACCAATGATCACACACAGAAAAGCGTACCTAATGTCACTTGTGGTACAACATGTTTAACACTGTGTCTCGGTTACTTTTCTCTCATTGCTGGGACAAAATACCTGACACCCAAAATTAAGGAAGGAAGGGTCTATTTAGCGCACAGTTTGTGGAAATTTCAGTCCATAATCAGCTGGCTCCAAGGCAGGGTGGCGTGGCACCAGGGCAACAGTCCAAGGTGGCAGAAGGCAGCAAAAGTAGCAGGAACAAGAAGGGGGCAGAAGTAGGTCTCTTTTCCTCCCCTGTACTGTACGCCAGCTATCCACCTGCACCCACACCACCTGTGTGCCCTCCTGTCCCACAAACTGAGGACGTTCACAAAGTGAGGACCCTGGCCCCTTGCTGAATCACTTAGTTGAACTTCTAAACTTCTCAAGCTGACACAATGAACAGCATCATAGAGCAGGCAGGGCATGTGCTGTTCACCTCAGGGTGGAGAACTGCTGAGTTACCAGATTAAGCTTTTAGACTCCTCAAGTCAACACAATGTATCAACCATAATGCACTGCACAATTGAATCACAAGTAAATTGTACATCAGTCAGGTTGCCCTCTAGTATTTTAGTAAAATGTCAAATTTTAAAACAGCTTTTTCGAAAGCTAGAAATCCATGCATGCAAAAAGCCAAAATAATGTGCTATTAAGTCATATTTAATTTAGTAATCATGAGATTGACAAATTTAACATTTTAGATAGTCATCATTCACATAACATTTCATCAAGGGCACAGGAGCTATCAGACATGGGTTAGTCATGAGGGTTTTCAAAAATCTATCTCTTTGAGGAACTTACAATATGGGGTGGCAGGCAGGCAGTGTGTGTGGATAAGCCCATACATTAAGTATGTCAGATGTATACAAGTTAAGTGTATCTAAAGGGGGAAATGTGTGTGTTGGGTATATGATGAGCACAGACCACAGAGGGCAAAGATAGCAGTTAATATGTCATGGAGGAAGTGACCTCTGAGCTTTGAAGGAGAACAGGAAAGTATTTTTATGAGAAGACTGTAAAGAATGTTCCAAGCAGAGCATCCCACGAGTAACAGCGGGTCAACAAAGACTGAAAAAAGCAATGTAAGAATGAGGAGGCCTAATTATCATCCTAAAAGTGACCGGGGGCACTGTTTCAGAATATACATTCCTAGGCACCTATCCATGGACATGTTGATACACTCTGAAATGGGGCCCCGGGAATCTGTATTACCAACAAATACCCTGATCCTGAGGATGATGAGAAAGAGCATGACCATGTACGAGCTACTAAAGAAGAAAATGCAAGGCCCTCTGACTCCTGTAAATTAGCTCATTTCTCCCCAGTTCCCTGGGCAAATATCTAACTGGGAACATGGCTGTCTTGTCCTAAAAGGGTAGAAAGCTGGCCCATGTTCTTACCACAGGCCGAAGCCTGACAGGATGAACTCTACCCCTGCCTCCTGGACGCCAGACATATATACGTGCTCCCAGGAGGGGGGACTCCCTGACCACTGATTCGCTGTTCGTGGGCCACCTTATTATCTGATGTTAGCTTTAGCTACTTCCAGCTCTGTGTCTGTCACTTGCAAAAGACAAAAACCGCACAGTTTCTTAAGAAAGAGGACATGAGTTTTTAAATGACCTCTTAAAACATGGATTAATAATAAAGGAACCACCATCATTTTTCAGGCATTTGGCTACTTCCCACGCTCCTCCATACCTGATCTGGGCTCTCTTCTTCACATCCGGAAGTGAACCTGCAGCCTGAACTTGGAACCTTCTAGATGCCAAAGCAGCCTTTGCTCAAGGGTGTCATGTTTCTCTCTGACAAAGTCACTGAGGAGGAGTGGGTCATAGTGATCTAACAAGAGTGAGACATCATACAATGAAACATGGCAAATTCCGTTCCAAAAAATGACCTGCTTCCTCCGCAGAGGCAATCACACTTCTGAGCACAACTCTCTAAACTGGAGACCAGATGCAGGGCAGAACGCAGAGCTGCTTTCTCGCTGCAAGCAGTAGTGCTTCCACTTAGCCAAATGCACTGCAGCAGGAGTAGCACTTTCAATTTGTGCAGCGAGCACAGCAAAGTTAGAAAGTACTGTTTTCTTTTTATTAGTAGTAGTATTATTATTATCGGCACACGTTGGCAGTGCACAGTGACCACATTCCTCGTGGGGAGCTGGCAAATGTGCATCACACAGCTTAGTTATTTTCTTCATTCTCTTCCCCTCCCCCTTCTCTCCATCTCTTGATCCATTCTCCTTCACTAAAGATCTGTCTCTCCCTATTTCCTGTTATTTTTAACTTTGCTATTTATTTATATTTTGAGTTTCTCATGTAAGAAAAACTCACATTTAAGCTTCTGTACCTGATTTATGTCACTTAACCTTATGACCTCAAGGTACAGTACTACTACTACTCTGCCAGAAAGAACAAACTCAAGTTTGAGGAATCTCACAGCGCCAAAAAAAAAATAAACAACTTCCCAGCCAGCTTGTCCAGGAGCCGCTGTGCAGCACTCAGGTGGTGGTACATGCATACTATATGCAGACTTTCTCAGCGATTCTGGCGTACATAGTTCCAATGCTGTTGCAGCAAAGAGCCAACACAGTTAAGAAGAAAAAGGTTGATCAAAGGTTTCCTGGTTGGGGATATAGTTCAGTGGTAGAATGCTGCATCCCAAACAGCTGTCAATGTTGTGTGCAGGGGAGTGAGAGGATCAAGAAAATAAGACTAGACAAAAGCTAGGGTCACGTGGAGCCTTCTCTAGGGATGGGAGAAGAGGAACTGAACTACCACCACAGGGGCGTTTATTTATACTTTTGACAAAGTAAGTGTCACACAACACAACACAGGGTTGCTTAGCGACTAATGACAGGAATTATCTCAGACAAGATGTTTTGTTAGGACCAAAGTAGCTTGATTGCTTTAGGCACTCAGGCTTGGCCTTGCCCCCACAGATGTGACCAACTTCCAGTGTCAGCACTCCCTGCAATACAGCACTTGCTTAGCATGAATGAGGCTCTCAGTTCGATGCCCAGAGCAGCAAAACAAAACAAACAGGTATTCTGCTCAGACTGAAGAGTACCAGGAAGTCATGGCAATTGATTACACTGATTACTTATGCTGGTAAAGGCCTTCAGTCACTGGGAGAGGACACTAGAAATTGTAAGACCAGAATTTGGGAGTCACACAGCTAGAAAAATGGGGCTGAGGAAATCACTCCTTTTCATCCATTTCACTTTGGACAGCACCCAAGGGCCATTCCAACTTCCACTGTCTTAAAACAGAAAATAACAAAAACCCAGGATATCTTTGAAGCCCCAAGTGAGGGCGCATGTGTGTTGGATCTCCTGGCCCGACCTTCAGTCACCTTCACCCAACTCAAACCTTATTAAGGGTTCTTAAAGATGTACTGCATGTCATGCATATAATTAAGACCAGAGGGGATTCTGGGATAGGCATGCGTGTTGAAAGCCTTTTGGATGACTCCGCATCCTGTCAATCATTCCTGTCAGTCATTCCTGTCAATCTTAACTGAAGACCCAGGGAGAGGCATCGACGGTAGCTCACACTTCAAATTCCAAAAGCTTGATGTATCTATGTGCAGTACTTCTTACTTTCCTGTCATCCTAGCATTGCTTTTCTGTTTGTGCCAAACACTTTGTTGGCACAGACTTGCCCCAAGCACACCTTCTTGTGATCTTAAAAAAATGTAGCTGCTTTTTACTTGCCTCAGGTGTATGCTTTGCAATTATTTTGCCTGTCGTATATAGGATCCTGGAGTCTATCTGCTGGATGGACCACAGAGTACCAGGAGCACTTACTATAGCTGGACAAATGCAGGTTTTCACTTAAGGCTATCATAGAATTTCCCCTAAAAAGAATAGAATAGGGATGCTTCTCAACTTTCATTTCTGGTAATATGAGCAACTACTTTGAAGATAACAGGAAAGGAATATAACCACCATTGTTGATTTCCTACAATCTTGTTTTGAAATTCTGTGTCATTTTATAGTTTCTGTGTTTTGCTTTTGTCTTTGCTTTTGTCACTTTGTTTTTGTTCTTTTCTCTCTAACATTTAAAAGCAACACCACCAACAAATGACAAACTTTCATTTCATGAAGGGATCATGGCTGGACTTTAAGGACAGAGTGACGTGAAGATGCTTCAGAGTCCCATCACTCCCAAGTGACCAACACAGAAGCACCTTCAGAGCCACTCAGAAAAATGTGGAGAAACTTCAGAGGGAAGTGTTGAACAAAATCACTCATTTTCGGGAAAGACAAGCTGCTTTCCCAGGAAGTTTCTGGAAGGGTGGAGTATAGGAGTCAAAGGTCCAGGAGGAGACATACGTTATAACTCAAGATATATAAATGAAGCAAGTTGTAAAAAGATGAAGAAAACTGGGTGTGGCTGTGCATGCCTCTAATCTCAGCACTGTGGTATGCCAAGGCAGAAGGATAGCAAATCAAACTCTGCATTCTCACTTAGTGATTTAGCAAGACCCTGTCTCAAAATATAAAATAAAAAGGACGGCAGGAGAAGCTCAGTGGGAAGGTCCTGCACTCAATCTCTTTTTACTGGGGGAAAAAATATGAAGAGAGACTCTTAAAAGATCCACAATTGCTCTAAAAATGTTATTTGCTTCCTCACTTTAAACAAATTACATGGCTATGGTAAGTTGAAATTTGACAAAAAGAGGACATCAGAAATCAGACTAGCAGCTCTTGAAGTTGATTTGAGGAAAAATCATGGAGGCTGTTCACTTAAAAAGGCTTAAAGGAGCAAAAAACAAGGATTTGTTTGTAAATTATGTAAAGAAAATCAAATAATAAGGAGCTTACAGGTCAAACAAAAAGTCTCAAGTTGGAGCAAACATATTTACAGTCTAAACCTTCATGCTTTGAGCAGGAGATTCACAAAAGCTGTACCTGAAGTGCTAAATACTTCAAGTATGTAAAGAAACTGCAGAGAATGATTGAGCATATTTCCTTAGACCCGAGGAAGACAATTCCTCCAGCAAGTGAAAACACGAGTGCGACTCTTACCGGAAGAACTACTCGCTTCCTTGAAGGATGGATTACCCACCGTGAGGACAAAGGTACGGGAATGTTGGCTGGCAGCTCTGCAGACTGAGAGAAAAACTCAATGAGCTAAGGTCAAAAAGTGGTCAGAGTGGACCAATTTGGCTGAGGCAGAGTTCAATACCACCTCTTCCCAAGTGGTCCACACTGTTCTGCACACAGCACCAAGAATGTCAGGGGTCCCTGGATTATCAAGTCCCTGCATAAGTGAAGCGTTAAGCTGTCAAGGGTGAGGGAGCCAGGTCATCTGGTGGTTTGATTGAGCTTTGGAACAGAAATCTACTAGACACCCACCACACCATAGCAGGTCACCTGTGTTGGTTGTCTTTAAGAATAATTTCAAATTACTTATTTTTTATTTAAATGCTGTTTTGTTTTGTTTCGTTTGAGACAGGGTCTTTTATGCAGTTCAGGCTGGCCTTGAGCTGTGTAGTCCAGGTTGGCCTCAAACTTGCAGTGATCCTCTCCTGTCTCAGCCTCCTGAGTGCTGGATATTGATATATTATTTTATTTTATTTCAAATTTATCTTTCCTAAACGTAAAAAGGGTATTTTATTGCAATCAAAATTCCACTATCAAACCATCACTAAAGTTTGACATAACTCAGTGAACAGATTTGAAACAAGGAAGATCCTAAGCTCTGAGCTTTTATTAACAATCTGTAAATCTGAAAGTTACCTGATAGTTACATCAGTGATTTGATTGGTTTTTAAAAACAATACCCCCAAAAAACTTTTTAAAGACAATATCCCTCAAAAAAACCCAATCATAAAAAACATCAGTATCACCCAACCAGCTAAACTTAGTGATATTTTCAATTAGTATAACTTCAAATTCATTGGCTGTTTTAGGGAAGTTGAATTTTTCAACTATTTCTTCTTCTATAATTTTTTTAGCCTTAATTATTACCTGTGGCTATTCTTTGGTATTGAAACACTTATAACTTGTGTACAGTCAAAAAGTTCATCTTTGGGGGAAAAGATGCCTGGCCTCTATTGCCAGCAAACGGTTATCACTGAACTATCCCTTACAAAGGTGGTGGTTTTTTCTACACTGCCCATGCCTTGCTCTTGAGTATCCCAAAGGGCTGGGAATGTGTCTCAGTGGTAGGATACCTGTTGCTTTTCAGAACACCTATTTATCAAGCATGAGAGCATATGTTAAGTCCCCAGTACTGACAAAAACTTACCCTTAATTCTGGAATATGCCCTTCTTAAGTTTTATACCACAAATTGCTTTCTGAGGCAAATATTGCATGTTTTACCTAATATGTGGAATCAGAAAATAAAAAACAATCATAACATAAAAGAAGAAGAGAGATTATTATACAAAAAGGAAATTAAAGAAGGAGGGGAAAGAGTGGTGTACATGGTATGATCGAGAAATATAGTGAATGTTTAGGTGAAAAAATTTGTTGCAGTAAAAGACATTATCTTGAATCCACCAAAACCCCAGCCCCACCTACAAACAGACTTATCCCATTGTTCTTGATTTTCTGAAGCAGTTCTGGAATTCCTCTCTGGAGTTTTTAGATGCTCTCTCAAGGCTGCCTCCACATCCTGCACCCGTTCAAAATGTTTACCTTTCATGGTTATTTTGGCTTTGGGGAAAGAGTTGGAAGTCACACAGGACCAGACTGGTGACTCAGGAGAGTGAGGACGCAGTGTCATGATTTTATAAGCCTGCTTTCACATTGAATGGCTCCTGGCAGCGGCAAGGACATGTTTATTGTTTCATTTTGCTTTTCATCAGACCTTGTGATAACTCATGAAAGAGCTTCCACGACTGCTTCAGGGAGGGCCAGGAATGACGCAACAAGTGTGTTCAAAGAAAGGGGGAGTTTCTGAGGGTGATCACTTCCACTGGTGGGGAATGAAGGAGCTTTACCCTTAAAGGAGGCATCCTCAGCTGCTTTACCTTGCAACTGGGTCAGCAAGAGCATTCTACCTGCTTCAGGCAAGTATTACCTCTTGAACTATAGGACTGATAGTGATATGGGGATGTTCTTTCTGAATTTGTAGAAGAGGAAATACTCAGGATATCTAAAGTTCATGGAGAGCCAAGAGAGCAAGCCACACATCACCTTGTCCCTAACAAATTAGTTGACACATATTAACCACTTGAAAAATGTTGATTTACGCTGGGGTTTAGCTGAATGAACAGAGCAATTTATAGAGATTTCCAGCTTTAGCAGATTTGCTGAATCAGAAATTTTGGAATAAGGAGTCTGAAAATCTATATTAAATAAAAGGCCTTCCACCCATGAGGAACCAATCATTATGTACTGCACACATGTGCTAATACAAAATAAAGATTGAAAAAACGTCCCTTAGATCGACTTCAATGTTCAGCTATGCGTGAAGACCAGTACCATATATTGAGATTGTGACAAGAATCCACTGTAACCCGCTAGGAAAGTAGAAGGGATTCTGTGCCTGTCTATCCTGGTCAGCATCCCCAAATTCAGTATCTTTCTTTTGATTTTCTTAAGATCATACCCCTAAATCAAAACTGAAAGCCAAGAGACAACTGACAGCGTTGCTGTGCACCGTGCCTCTGCCTCAGAATGTTTCTGGGTTATTGTTGGTATCTGGCAGTCTTGCCAGCACATCCTAAATTCAATCAAATAGCTGCTTCTGCTAGCAGGGAGTTGGAATGACTCCAGCTGAGAATCGATCCAGCAACAAACAACTTAATTTATGGTGGTATAAAAAGCCTCAGTTGTGGAATATACTCATGGAAAAGGCTCCAGTGGACACTGAGGTATGCTAAGGTGCACATTCTCCTCTCTGTCCTCTGCGCACCGCACACACGCCCACCTTTTCTTTTCATGGGCTCGCACAGCCAGGATACTCAGTACGAAATTATGTGGTCTATTATGTGAGCAGTTAGACTTCTTCAATGAACAGTAGAGCCTGAAACTGTGATAATCTTAGAGGATGAGGATGCTCCAGTGGCCCTTTTGGAGGTGGGGGAGCTTAAGAGAAAGCAGACAGAGTTCTTTCTAAAGAATACTGTGATGCCCTCTGTGTTCTGCATGTCCCTCCACTGCACAGGGGACCGAGTAGTGGGAGTGTGACCCCTGTCCCCCCATCACTCAGCTCTCCTGCCGAGTCAGGCTGAGCTTTAGCTACAAATGACACAAATTCTCACAGCCTAGGGATGTGAACAGCACAGGCATTTACTCTTCTCCCACACAGAGGCCAGCGGTTCAAGGCTGGCTGATGAGACCTCTGTTAAACCTGACCATGGCTCTTTCTGTCCGGCTGCTTTACCATTGTCAAAATGTAAGCTTTCTCTCAAGGAGATTGGTTAATTTTCAGAAGATCAAGTTCATAACCATCCCAGCAAGAATAAGAGGAGCAGATCTCTTTTTAACCGCCTCAGCGTGGCCATAACTGGGCCACGTGTTCACCAAGCAATTGGAAAATGTAAGGGCGGCTGAAGATGGTCATGGGGTTAAGTGAGATCTGGGGTCACATAAGGCGTAACTGAAGAATAGATAACGGGGAGCAGATCTGTCTTTGAGCGCACCCCACCTCCGTAGAGGCAACCGTAGTTCCTAGTGACTTAGTGTAGCCTGTAAAGATATTTCATATAAATGAAATGCACATACACACGCACATCCCTATTTTAAACAAATAGAAGCCTACAAGTTATACTTACCCACTTCTTGATTCTGTTTTCCATAAAATGCATCTAAAAGATTGTTCCATATCTGTCAGTACAGATTTATCTTTTTTAAATGGTTGCAGTTTTTCTCTAAAATGATATGTAAAATCTTACAAATGTTGTTCTGTACTATAAATACACCCTAATGGCTATCCTTCTAAGGTTTGCAAACAAATCTGTAGGATACATTTCTAGTTCTTACTAGCTGGAAATTTTGATGGCTATTATCAGATTGCCTCAAACGTGCTCCTCAATATACCTCATCCCAAAATATGTGAGAACGCCCATTTCCTAACATTCCATCCTCATAGCATGCTGTGACTGTTTTATTTTTCACTTCTCTGGTATGTGTTATTTATTGGCGGGGTCAAAACAGACATTTTTATTTTATTCTGTGCAATTTTTTATTTTCTGTATTTGTTTCTGACATGTCTCTTTCTTTCATAAACAATGTATTAGTTTTCTATTGGAATTATTTTAAAATGACCACAAACATTTCATCTTTTGTGGCGTTTGTCTTCTTTATCATTTTAGGTGATTATTGCCACATGTGTGCAGTATATGTTTATATACCTTGTGGGAAGTTGGTGCACACATACAATATTTTCACTTTCTTTTCATCCCTTTTCCCTTCTCAATTTTTGAAATGTAATCTCTGAGATGTTTTGAATTTTTTCCTTATTTTTTTGTTATTAAGGTCTGGTTTAATTCCATTTCTGTCCAAAGCACTGTACTTCTTCTCCTAAATGTGTTAATGTATATTTTACGGGCCAGAACTTGGCTCTGCCTTTATGAATGTTATATGTGAACTTGATCAGATTTTCAGTGCTCTGAGTTTTATGTATGTATATCTTTACAAATTTCCTAGATGTATCAATTTCTGATAGAGGACCAGCGGTGTAGCTCAGCAGCATAAGTGCCAACCCAGCAAGGACAAGAGTTCAATCCCCAGTACCAAACAAAAATCACCATCAGTTTCTTATAGAAGGGTGCTTATGTGTGCAGATATCCTAATGAAGTCTATTTATCCTGGAGATACATTATGTCTTGCCTCACCTCTTTTTGTATTACTGTTAGACCTATGTACATGGAGAGTTATTACGTCTTTTCAGTTACTGTGTCTTACCATATGCAGTGCTTCTCTTTCCTCCAATTGCTTTCCTTGCTGTAAAGTTGCCTGTGTTAGAAATGAATGCACTTTCTTTGGATTCGTTTTGGCATGGGATATCTTTATTGATTTACTTTTAATGTATCTGCATCTTTACATTTAAAGTGGATTTTTTTGTGGCTCATATAATTTCTTTTTTTAATTTTATAAGCATATGTTTGTGATACATACTGATTAAATTCAGCTTGGGGAATTGCCACATAGATTTCTTATAGACAGTATTTCTTGATCCACTCTTGACACAGCCTATGTCTTAACTGTTGTTTTAAAACATTGACATTTCAAATGATTATTGACATATATTTATTAATACCTCCATATCTGAAACTTTTTATTGTTGGTCAAGCTCATTGTTTCTATTTTTGTCTTCTACTCATTTATGTTTTGCTTACTGTGGATTAAAGTAGGCATTTATTATTCGATTTTTTTTTCTTTCTTAATATATTGTCTATGTTTCTACCTATATCCATTTTTTAGTGGTTGCTTTAGGCTCAGCAATATACTTTTACAATGAATCCAAGTTCACTTTGAAATAAAATCATTCCACTTCACAAGTAATATAACTCCCTTATAGGAAGAAGATCATCCCAACTTTTCCTCCCACCCCTGGATCACTGATATCATTAATTTTATATATATAATCACACACAGCATCTGTGTGCCTTCCCATCCTCTACCGACATATGCAGAGCAAACTGCGCTATTCCTACCTTTATCAAATTATATTAGATCACTGGAGAATGAGAAAAATAAAATAATTGTTTTGCTTTCACTTTTTGTTTATCTCCTGCTCTTCTTTCTTTATATAGTTCCAAGTATTTGGCTTGTGCTGCTTTTTTTTTCTGAATGCTTTTCTCTAACATTTCCTCAAGGAAAGATCACTCTAAGAATTCTCTTAATTTTTCTAGGAAAAAGTCTTTGTTTCTCTTCCATTTTTGAAGGATATTTTAACAGTGTAAAGAATTTAAAAAATGTTCCACATCCTTAGTCATTCGAGAAATGCAAATAAAAACAACATCGAGATTTCATCTCACCCTAGTAAGACTGGCCAGTATGAAAAAGTCATCCAATAACAGATGCTGGCGAGGCTGTGGAGAAATAGGGACTCTATTACACTGCTGGTGGGCATGCAGACTGGTGCAACCACTGTGGAGAGCCGTTTGGAGATTTCTCAGCAAACTAGGTCTAGAGGTTCCATTCAAACCAGCTATTCCTCTTCTGGGTATTTTCCCAGAAGATCTGAAAACATCATATCACTCTGACATATGTGCACCCATGTTTATAGCAGCACAATTTGTAATAGCTAAAATGTGGAAGCAACCCAAG
>PVLD010034129.1:0-12962 GCA_004027595.1 Dinomys branickii | reverse complement strand
TGAGTTTGGTGCATGGTGATAGACTGGGGTCTATTTTCAGTTTTCGGCAAGAGGCAAGCCAGTTTTTCCAGCACCATTTATTAAACAGGCCTTCTTTTTTCCAGTGGGTTTGGTTGACCCCTTTGTCAAATATTAGGTAGCTGAGTGGGTTTTTCGTTATGGTTGCATCTTCCAGTCTGTTCCATTGATCCTCAGGTCTATTTTTTAGCCAGTACCAGGTTGATTTTATTACAGTTGCATTGTAGTATAATTTCAGGTCAAGGATTGTGATTCCACCTGACTTGTCCTTATTGCCCAGGATTGCTTTTGCTATTCTGGGTCTCTTCTGGTTCCAGATGAATTTGAGGCATATTTTCTCTAGATCTGTGAGGAATGTTAACGGTAGTTTGATGGGAATTGCGTTGAATCTGTACAACAGTTTTGGTAGTATGGCCATTTTTACAATGTTAGTTCTTCCTAACCATGAGCAGGGTATGCTTTTCCATTTATTGAAATCCTCTTCGATCTCCTTTTTCAGAGTACTGTAGTTTTCACTGAATAAATCTTTCACATTCTTTGTTAGATTGATTCCTAAGTATTTCAATTTCTTGGTTGCTATTGTAAAGGGTATGGTTTCCTCAATTTCTCTCTCACTCTGTTTGTTGTTCGTGTACAGGAATGCTACTGATTTTTGGGTGTTGACTTTGTATCCAGCTATGCTGCCGAATTTGTCAATTAATTCCAGGAGTTTTCTTGTGGAGTTTTTGGGGTCCTCCACGTATAGTATCATGTCGTCTGGAGATTCCTCAGCAAACTAGGTCTAGAGGTCTCATTCAACCCAGCTATTCCCCTTCTGGGTATTTTCCCAGAAGATCTGAAAACATCATATCACTCTGATATATGTGCACCCATGTTCATAGCAGCACAATTTGCAATAGCTAAATCGTGGAAGCAACCCAAATGTCCATCCACAGAGGACTGGATAAAAAAAAACTGTGGCATTTTTATATAATGGAATATTACTCAGTTATAAAGAAAGACAAACTTGAGGCTTTTATAGGCAAATGGTCACAATTAGAGACCATACTCATAAGTGAAATAAATCAGATGTGCATGTGCAAACAATGTATTGTAACATTAGTGTAAGAACCTGAAGTGGGAATATAAATTAGGAGATATGAAAGGAAACTGCTCAAAAGTAAAGAGCAACTGGGATGAGGGGAAGGAGAAAAGGAAGAAAGGGATTACTATGATGTATGTATTTGCAGGACGGCTAACATGGTTGCACTATTGTCTCATGTCATTTTATTGTAAGGAACAGTAAATGATTAGTTGTTTGATCAATCTTGTATGTCTATATGTGTTTTCCTGAGCATACACTTTGAAGTTATCAATATGTAATATAATACCCATTGTTAATTCCATCACCTTATCTGTAATTCAGTTTTGATTGTATTGTTCTTGTGCTACTTTATGTCTGTTTGCTAATGTTTTCATTCATTTACTTTTAAAATAAATAAATTTAAAAAAAAACAAAAACAAATATTACTGCACCACTTCCCAGACAGTGCAGACCTCTTACAAAGTTTTCTCCATTCCTGCCTTCTGCCTTTTAGACATTTCTGCTCCACATTTTATTTGTCCATCTATTATTGATACAATGATTCCTCTAGTCCTTTAAGGGAATATAGAACAATTGAAATGAACAATTTCATTCTACCTTCCTTCATTTTTTCTCTGGTGCTCTTGTCTTTTCTAGGGTTCTGCCCTGCATTAATTTCCTTCTCCCCTGGGGCTTTTCATAGGTCTGTCTCATGCTGATAAATTTCTTCAGATTTTAAGAAAAAAATGTATTTTACTTCTGTAGTATAATTTAACTGGATATAGATTTTAGTAGGTGGATTTAAAAAAATTTCGACACTTTGAATATTCGACTTTAAAACTCTGGCTTCAACAGTTTCAAACAGAATTCTGTTATCTTACCTTTGTTCTGATATAAATGGTCTCCATCCTGATTTGTTTCAAGATTTTTTTCTTTGGATTTCTGCAGTCTAAATATGATATCTCTCTGTACTTACTTTCATTAGTAGGCTGTACTGTGCTTTATGGTCTCTGCACTTCCTGGTTCTGTGGTTTATCATCTGCCATTTTAATTTAAAAAGTCTTGGTCAGAATTACTTCAACTATTTCTCCTGTTCTATTCTTTCTTTGTCAAGTATTCTAATTATATGTACGTTAAACATTTAAGCTGTCTCAAAACTCTTTGACGTTCTGTTTGATTTTCCATTCTCTTGTTTTCTATTTGCCCTCTGGTTGAGGAATCCCTACTGATGTCTGGGGCTTCCTGCTTCTGCCCTCATTGGAGTGCAGTCTTCCAGTGAGTCCGGGGCAGCGCTCTCCATTTCTGCCACAGCGGTCTTGATTTGTGGCATTTTGCTTTGTGATGTTTTAAAGAGTCTCCGTTCCTGCTCACTTTCTGCCTATTCCTTTTTTCATTTTGTCTGTTTCCTCCAGGGGCCTTAACATACTCATTGTGGTCGCTTTAGACTGCTCAACTGGTAATTCTTAGCTTAGCTGTCATGGTGTCAGGCCAGTCTGCTTAGTTTCCTCTTGCTGCACCCTTTCTTGCTTGTTTGTGTTCCGTGCACTCTCTTTGGCCGTTTAAGACACCAGACACACTGCACCGCATAACAGGAGTGAAGTGTTAGATCTCCAGAGCAGGCCTAGCTTCGGGTTGGTCGCTATTTAATAATCACTGGAGCTGGAGGTGCCAGAGGCTTAAAGTTCATCTGTGCGCTTTATCTGTCTGCCTGTTGCCTTGGCAATTGCCAGTGAGCTGCTCCCTAGGCAGAGTCTGAGTCCTGCGACTGCATAAGCTGTAATGGGCTGTTTCTGTGCTGACCCCTATGGCCAGCGTGGCCGGGTGTGGGAAGGGGCGGTGCCTTGCTCAAACATCAGCTTCGGTCGGCTCCTGTCTCTGAGATTACTTCCAAATGTCCTTGGGCCTTTGCCCCTTAGCTAAGTCAGGAAGGCTACCAGGGTAGGCATGCCTCTGCTTGCTCCAGGGGACAGCCTCTGTGCAGTTCTCCCTAGAGAGCAGGTCTCTGCTGTGGAGACCCCTCTGTATACTTCCGTACAGTGAATTTTCTCCTTCCTTTGCTGGAAACATGAGGGAATCTATCTTGGCTCTTCGCTATGAGAAACTGCTTGCAAAATTTTGTTTGAAAAATCTTCTTCTGCAAGGACATTGCTAAGAGAACAAAATGATAAAGCCCACCAGGCAGAACATATTTGCAAACCACATATCTAAGCAAATACTTATTTTCACATGTAAAATGTATATTTAAAATTCAACACTAAAGAAACAAGCAGCTTAATTACAAAGTGGCACAATACTCAACTGACATTTTACCAAAGTAAACAGGTGACAGGTAAGTGCATGAAAAGCCTTTGGGATGCACAACCTAAAATCCCACCAAGGTAGCATGCACAGCTGTCAGGGTGGCTGTGTTTAACTCAGTGACCAAATATTTATCATAAAGTGAATAGGTAAACAGATGTGAAGTGTCTGTGTGATGGAATATTACACAGCCATAAACAGTGCAGAGGGACGGTACATGGTATAGCAGAGATGAATCACAAAATAACTGTGCTGAGGGACAGAGCCAGATAAATAATAGTGGTCCTAGATGATTGCATTTGTACAAAACTGTAGAAAATGAAAGCCAGTCTATAGTGACAGAAATCAGATCAGTGGTTTCCTAAGGTCTTATGAGGGACAGGCAGGTGCCAGAAAGAAGGGCTGCTAAAAGCCAGTGGGTAACAATATGGTTAGTAGCGTAGTGATGGTGAGGGTTTCCCAGGTGTGCATTTGTTAGCATGTAGCAAGCTGTGCACTTTGAATGAGCCACTTAATTAATAGTAAAGTGTAAATTTTATATTAAATAAAAGAGCTTTTATTTTATGAAAAAAAAACCCCAAATTTCAAAATCAAATAATAAGTATATGACAACAGTGAATACATTATGTAGAGTACAAGACACAAATGAAAAAAATTCTTATAAAAAGGAAATAGGCCTTATTGTAGAACTTGATTTACCAGAAATACTTGCAAAAGAAAAATGAATTTGTAGTGAACACAGAAAACCAGGATTCCCTGGATCCGAGGCTGCAGGCACTCTGACTATGAGGCCCATGTGACTCTGCCTGGTGAGAAGAATGTTCAGTGGCCCAACTATGAGCGTGACAATCCCTGCTGACACATTTGTCAGAACTTAGGGAAAGCAATTGCATCACATAGTAAGTAAATTATGCCACAATATGTTTACCGCAAATTATTAATTTCAATCTACATACCCATATGTGGGGTTATTTGGAGAGAGATGAAAATTTAAATTTTAAAATTTAAACATCAGAAATCCAAAGGAAGTAAATAAAGGTAATTAGCATATTGAGTTCATGACTTTTTCAACTAAGGAGGAGTTCACACAGTGGGGCTTTTCTGGATAATTATGAAATATATCTGCATTGAAGCAGTGTTTCTATGATGTTTGAAACTGTGGAACTTTTCCCCTTTGTTTTCATGTAAGACCTCATTGCTGTTGACATGAATGAAGATTATTTAAACTGTATAAAACTCAAGGGAGCAAAGAGTGCTCTTCATTCTGAGTCTGACTTCAGTCCACCTAATTCTAATTATCCTGCAATGAATGAATTAAAACCATCTGATTTAGTCATAGTTGTAGAATGTTCTTATTAGTAACTCTTTTGAATGTTTTGTTTCTTTTTATAATCACTTAGTAATGATCCCCACCCCCTTAAAGTTTAAATGTCAAACTCAGATGTTAAATGAGTAATGTGAAAGATTTGAGCATATACAATAGCTGTGTGTAACAGCCGGAAATTTCCCAGTAGATCCTTCTCAATAAGCTCCCACCCTGAGCAGCTGTGGATGGCTTTCAGTACTGGCTCAAGAATATAAGTCAATAAAATATTGACCTCTGATGAAATGCAGAGAGTGTTCTGAGGCAGCTACAGACAAAAGCCCGCCTCTCAAGAACATGAAAGACTTGGAATGAGTCACCTGGGAAGGGCGAGCTGGTCAGATTTCCTGAGTTAGGAGCCATTTTTGCAGGATGATTGTGCAACTCAGTGGCCGCTCAGTGCAGGCACCCAGAGCTCTGCGGTGCTGGGACATGTGGGGGTATGCAGCAGCGTAACTGAGACGACCTGGGACCCGGGTGTTGCCCCACACTTCAGATCATTCCCAGAGGAACTGCTTTCACCCCAGAGGAGATTCAAATCTAAAAGTTCCCACAAGTATGAGCCAGCTCAGGGTGATTGACTCCAAGCCCTGATCATAGCCCAGAGTGACCTCGGAGGACACAGAGCACTAAGTGTGGGCTACTTCTCTTCAGGCTGTGTGGTGCATTAACTAATGGTCGACTTGTAACACCCAGCTGAACTGAATCGGCGCGGTTCTGGGTGCAGAAGGCCCACCTGAGGGCTGTTGCCAGTAGCACGAAAGGAGAACTGGCATGCCGGGGACTCTGCTGGAGATAGTTCTCACGCTGGCTTTCCTGATAGGAACTCAGCTGTTCTTATTGTCAGAGGAGCTCCGAATGTCCTCATCCTCTGTCACTGAGGGTGGCTGCAGGTCTCCTTGGCGGAGCTCTGGTCCTTGAGTGTCACTTCCTGGCTCCAGTGCAGATCCCTCAGGCTGTTGGTGCCAATCCTCCATTCCACCGGCACAGACTTTCTAGCTTCCACCGCTGCTCTTTGGGCCTTTGCAGTGAAGATCCTTGATACACACTTGCAAGAGACGTTGTCATGGCTCTAGGCCTCCAGCTGACTCATGAAGGACATTGTCGTGGGGTCCAAGCCCTCAGTTGGATTCTTTGGGTCTCTGGACAAACCATTTGCACTCTTCTGCATTTGACTTTTTGGGTGAATATTATAAGATAAATCTATAAAGTATGTGTCCTATATTAAACCTATTCCCTTGTAAACCCTGATGACAACAGGCTGTATTGGGGTAAGTAATTTCACTGAAGCAGGGAAGGGCTGTGAAGGGTAGAGGAGGCTTTCCACCAAGATGAGGATGCGAGCTCGTGCCCTAGGTGCCTGTCTTCACTTGGGGCATAACAGCTACACAGAAACAAAGAATAATAAAATCAAACTGTCCTTGGATAAAGTGCAGCCAGGCTGATAACAGAACCCAAATGCACCCTGTGCTAGAGAAAGAGATTGAGGACCCAGTGTCCAGAGCCTGAGCTTCTCCACAAGGCAGCCTTGGAGCAGGTGGATGGGCAGATGCTCTGATTCAGAACAGAGGATGAGTGCAGGTTTATTTTCTGTCTACATGTCCCCCCAAAGCCTCAATCATGGGGGGCCAGGCCTTCCAGGGGTGGCTGGATCTGGAGTTTGTGTTTGGTTCACTGTGTAGTGCTGGGATTGTGGGTGTAAGTGCTGCACCTTCCCTTGAGTGGGTGGCCTGCATACAACATAAGGGAGCAAAAGGCTTGACTCCCCTTTTTTGCTCTTGCTGCTTTTGCTGTCTTCCTCTGCTGTGAACTGTTGCCCCTCTGCCATGTGCCACTCTGCCTTGGATCCAACCAATTATAGACTGAAACCTCCACAAACTGTCAGCTAAATAAACCTTTCCTTCCTTAACTTTGAGTGTTGGGTTTTTTGTCTCAGCAACAAGAAAAAAGTAACTAAGACAAATGCAGTCCACAGCAGAGACACCAAAATTGCTTTCATATTGAGTAAAAATTGTCTTCACTTTGTTTCTTCTCTTTCACCTCCTCATCTATGCTTCTGTCCAGAGGTGTTGGAGTAAACTGGGCAGCAGGACCCTTTTTGAACTCCCAGGGATGCTCCTCGAGTGCATGCACCAGTGATTCCCAAATCAGGGTTTGCATCCGCATCAGGAATCCCTGCCCTGTAAGTGACAGTGTCACTCCCGGAAGAAGTAAAGCCCCAGGCTTCATACACAAACCATGCATGGGCAGGACGGGCCTATGCTGATGTCCTGTGGGGTGTGAAGGAGGCGTGGACAGCTACCAGATAAACAGGGTGAAGTTTAGGTTACTAGAAATGCACAAGATGCTGAAGGTACAGCGAGCTGCAGTGAGATAGTGCAGCCCAGCTCTCTCGGCTGAGTTCAGTGCTCTGCGTAGAGAACTGCGTGCAGCAGAAGTGCAGAGGAGAGGCTCACTGTCCTCTGAATGCTTCTGTCCCTGAAACTCACATGCTGAGGTCTTCAGGCTCAAGGTGGCAGTTTTAGCAGGGGGCCTTTGGGAAGAGATGACAGATTAGTGCCCTTATGAGAAATCCCAGAGTTGCCCTCTGCCTGTGAGAAGACGTCAGCTTAGTCCCTTGCCAGACACCACCTGTACGAGCACCTTGATCTTGCCCTCTGCCTCCTACACAGGGGAAACGTGGAAACTGAATGTTGTTCAGAAGTCAGCCGGCCCTGGTGTCCAGCTGACTTCAACAGCCCACACTGGCTGAAGGTAGGCACTTACCCCCGTGTCGGGAATAGGAAGTTTCCCAGGGAACATGCTTACACTAAGCCTGGAAGAGTTAAAGTGCTGGCGGTAGGTGAGCAAGCACAGGTGGACAGGATGCGATCTGGAGAGAATACAACACCAAAAAAAAACAAAGACTGGTGCTGGAGATATAGCTCAACAGCATAAGTGCCTGCCTGGCAAGTATAAGATCCTGAGTTTGATTCCCAGTACGAAAAAAAAAATAGAGAATACAACACCAGCAGGGCATAGGCACCCAGGGCGAGCAGATTCGAACCCCAGGAAGTGCAGCAGTGTTCTGCAGGCAGAGAGCTGTGTCTCTGACTGCTTCCAAGCACTGTGCTAAGGAATCTGGAACTTCTAATGGCTGATGAAGGGTCAGAGAGGACCAGATATGTTGTGAATGACATCTGCTTTGGAATAGAGAATGAATCTGGCAGTAGGTAGCATGGTGAGGGGAATCTTCAAGGGAGCGGTTCCTTCCCCTGAGACCTGAACGCAGCTGGTATCAAGAATGAGGAGCTTATCTCCTTTCTGGCTGTGTGGCCTTGCCAGTAGTTTCTGGTCTTGCAAATGGCCTGCCACAGATCACACTCTGTGAGGGTCAAGGGAGAGGCCGACAGCCAGTCTTTACGTAGACATGGAGGTTGTGATTCTTTGTTTCTGCAAGAGTGTGAGAATTTCAGCTAGATAGATCCAGGCCCCAATGCAAGTTTTGTCACTATCCCTGTGATGTGTTCAGGTGAGTTACTCCTTTTGTTTCCTAACCTATACATTTTAAAGGACAGCACTCAGATCTTTATATTGCTGTGGAGGCTAACTGAGAAACATTGCACAGAAATGAGAACAATGAGAATTACCCAACTGGTGCCCCCCCTGGATCCTCCGGTGTGAGCAATGAGCACCTGGGCTGTGTGACCTCAAGGGACAGATGAAGACACAGATCTGAAGTTCAGGCCAATTAGACCTACACTGCCACCCTCATCCCAGAAGGAAGGTTTAGGGAAGATCAGAATGCCATTTTAGTTTTGGCTGAGCTGAATCAGAGGGACCAGGAGACTCCTGGTATGTAATGGAAGCACATACCCAGGAGCTTGGTCTGTCGATATATATTTGGGAGCATCGGCATGAACACCTGGATGGTGGGAACAGATGACGTTGTGTAGGAGGAAGGAACACAGGAAAGAGTTGAGGACAGATGCTTGGGACTGGCACTGTGATTGCTGGAGAGGGCAGAAGAGCTGACACAGAGGCAGGGAGGTTAGTAGGGAGGCCGGGTGCACCTGAATGGGAGGAAGATGAGGGACAGGGAATCTGCAGTGTCCCCAAGTGAGATGACACAGCCCAGAGAGGCTCTGTGGCCGGGGCACTGCAGCACCTGATTCCAGGTACACCGCTGGCCTGGGTCAAGATGATGCAGCTTTACCATTCATTACCTCCTGATGACTTCAGATTTCACCAGCATTTGTTAGACTTTGTGTCTGAAATAGCCAAGCCCACCAAGCCACTGGTGATGAGTTACGCCTATGCTTCTTGCTTTGGGTAATTAAATTCTCCAGCTTCCAGTGTGGTAAAATAGATAACATTCTTGTTTTTTGTCCTTAGTGATTAATCTGTGTGACTCTGGCCTGCACTGACTTTTGTTTTTTGCCTCTTTTATAACAACATCCTAATTTTGAGAGCCTGGAGCAGGAAGGCTGATCTCACATCACACTCCACTTTTGCATGGTGTGAATTGAAGGGAAATACTGTTGCAGGCGAAAATCAACTGCTTGAAAACTTGGCAAATCTAGCATGTCTGTAGGGGTCAGGGAAGGCAAAGGCAGGCATGTCAGGCTCATGAAGGTAGCTGTGGCTCTTTCCAATTTCAAGCAAGAGTCCTTTTCACAGAGTTTGGTGGGCTCATGTGCTATAGTGGATTGATAACTAGTGGTCAACTTATAACCCCCAGTTGAACTGAATAAGCATGGTACTGGGTGTGGGAGGCCCACCTGGGGACTGTTGCCAGCAGCATAAGAGGCAGCACTGGAGAAGAAGCTGAGGAAGGCTTTTGGGAACTGAAGAAGGCTGTTGGGAGCAGAGAAAGGCTGTTGGAGCTGGTAGAAGCTGTAGGAGCTGTGGGTTCTGTTGGAGGAGCTCATCATTCTGGCTTTTCTCATTGGAACTTGGCCATCTTGATCACTGGAGGAGCTTGGGACCTCACTGTTGCTGAGGATGGCTGTGGTACCTTCCTGGGGAGCTCTGGTCCTTCTGAGTATCACTTCCTGGCTCCAGTGCAGATACCTCAGCCTGCCAACACAGATCCCTCATCCTGCTGACACAGACTTCCTAGATTCCACCACTGACCTTTGGGCCTTTCCAGGGCAGATCTGTGAAACAGGCCTGCATGAGATGTTGTTGTGGGCTCTAGGCCTCCAACTGGACTCATGGGAGGCATTGTTATGAGCTCTACGTCTTAAGCTGGACTCATGCAAGACATTTCCGTGGGACCCAGGCCCTCAGCTAGATTCCTTGGTCTTAGTATGTGGAAGATTTCCTGCACTCTTTTATATATCATTCTTTGGGTGACTATTATAAATAATCATATAAAATATGTGTCCTTGTATTGTATAGTTTCACCTTGTACAATAACCAAACCAACACATGTGCACTGCCCAAACCTGAGGGGTGTTTCACCATGATCTCTTACATAGAAGCTTCGGCCAGGAGGTGGGAGCTAAGTCAGTGTTTGAAGCACCTATCAGGAGGAATTCTCAACAATCATAAGGGAGCTCAGTGCAGCTCATCCTAGACCACACTGTGCATAGGTGCACACTCAAAACCAAAGCATGCTGCCTGGGGCATCTGAGACCAATGATTACATGCTGGCTTCTGCTGTTAACTCAATTACTTGAAATTTGGCATCTCATTCTCCTAATCTGGTCTCACAAGGTCTTTCTAGGCCTATGTGAGGAAGACAAACAGCTAGTGGCACGGTTGAGTAATTACTGGAAAGTTTTAGTTAATTATCAGGATTATTAATAGGACTGGGGAGAACAGTTAGCTCAGCCCCTCTTGCATTATGTTCATGTCTCCTAGCCCATGTCTAATCCAGGGTTCTCACAGACAGGACAGCTGCCCCTCTCCCCACCTGAGTCTGAGGTGCTACTGCATCGTGAGAGGACACAAAAGTCCACTGAGGAAGACGGTGCCATGGTGCCGTCTTTGTGTGCTCTGTGCTCAGCGATGCTACCTATTCACAGCTGTGTCCGCATAGCTCGGGAACTGCCTTCCTCATTAGCCTGAACATGCTGCTTCCTTTCTTTCTCCCTAAGATGCAGTCTATAGGATGAGGGAGGAAGATTGCCCAGGAGGAACCCAGTCTGGGTAACTTAACAAGACTGTGTCTCAAAGCCAAAGTCAAAACCAAAGGAAAGGCTGGGGGTGTAGCTCGGTAGGAAGGCTCTGGGTTCAATTCCCAGTACCACACACACGCACAAATCTGAAAACCAACCTGTTTTGTGACTCATTTGCTAAGGTTTTGACAGCTAAGTACGTCCCTGGGGGCTCCTGTGTTGGAAACCTGGTCCCTAGTGAGGCTATGTGAGGAGGTAGTGGGACCTTCCAAGGCAGAGCCCAGCAGGAGCTGGTGGGTTGCTAAGGTGCTATCCCTAGAAGATGTAATGTTGTTCTAGAAGAACTCCAGTTCCGAGGACAGTGGGCTGTTCTGAAGAGGTCCCATGTGCCATCATATGGACCCTCTCAATCCTACCCATGTTGTAATGGAGCCACAACATCTTCATCACAGGCCAAATCCATAGGGCCACCAATCTTGAACTTTCAGTCTCCAAAACCATGAGGTAATTGGACCTCTTTTCTTTACAAAGTACCCAGATTCAGATATTTTGCTATAGAAAAAGATAAATGACTTATATTATCCTTTAACACTACACCAAAAGTGTCCTCTGAACATACTTACAAAACTAGGACTCTGTCTCCAAATCAAGCGCCTTGCACAGGGGTCGTGCTGTGGTAGCGGCAAACACTACTTATTATCGTATGGTGGCCTGGAGACTGCAGAACCCATGCTCCTCCCTCAGGGCAGAGGTGCGTGAAGTCTTGCATCTCCCCTGGTAACTAGCTGGGTTGACACAGGGTCCTCCTCAGCAACTACACACATTAGAAGAGGCTGGCCATGCATGTGGGATCATTTAAATTTCATGTTTCCACTTCCGTATGTACCTACTACTGATACATTTAAGTGGGCCATCAGTCACTTTTGAACAGCTGATTTCACATGAGCTGAAGAATGGGCCCTCTCCCAATGGCCCAGCAGCTGCTCTCAGAACTGGTCCTCCTTTTTTTTTTTTTTTTTTTTTTTGCGGTACTGGGGATCGAACTCAGGACCCTGCGCTTGCTAGGCAAGCGTTTATTCCACTGAGCTATATCCCCAGCCCCTAAGAACTGGTCCCCCTAATCTGTATCTTTTGGCCCTGGGGGCGCCTCTTATCTCAGCCTGCTCTTAAAGGCAGTGTGGTAAGGAAGCTCTAGCTCAGAGTTTTGGATTAAAACAACAATGTAGGAAAGCAGGTTTCAGGAACCAGTTTATCCGATTCAGAATGGGCTCTGGGGAGGCGCATCTCCTCAGGAACGAACTCAGGTTGGGAGTAACAAGAAATTGGCCTGTGCTTGGGTCAAAATTAGGCCTTTGGAGAATTTACATCTCTTGTTCAGAGACACAAACAAGAAGTTTCAGATGCAGTTACAAAGCTCAGAAATAGCATTTACTTTGAATATTGTTGAATACGAGCTATGACCAAAATGTATGGTGAATGTTTAAAGAAATCATTACAGTAAAAGACACATTATCCTTAATCCCCCTCACTTTTTTTTAATATTAAAAAATAAAAGCACAAAAACATATTAACAAACAGACACAAATTAGCATAAGAAATAGTACAATCAAAGCTGATTTACAGACAAGGTGACATGGACTCAACAATGGTTGTTGCTTTACCTATTGATATCTTCGAAGTGTATATACATGAACAAAGATACAGACATACAAAATTGGTCAAACAATTAATCATCTCAAAAACAGAAAAACACAAAAAACAGAAAAGACAAAAAATTAAAAAAACAAACAAACAAACGAACAAAAAAAACCAACAATAGTTGCTGCTTTGCGTATCGATATCTTCGAAGTGTGTGCTCAGGATAACACATACAGACATACAAGATTAATCGAATAATTCATCATCAATTATTCCTTAGCATTAATTGATATAATACACTAGTAGAACCATGTTAGCCCTCCTGCACATATGTATATACATATATGCACACATACATTTTTGCCTCTTTCTTTTCTCCTTTCCCTCCTCCCACCTGTTATTTGTTTTTGAACAGATTACCTTCATATCTCTTAGTTTATATTCCCACCCTCAGGTTCTTTTTTTTTTTTTTTTTTTT
>PVLD010034128.1:0-12962 GCA_004027595.1 Dinomys branickii | reverse complement strand
GAAATGGGCATCTGAGATGAATACACAATTCTCAGACAAAGAAATACAAATGGCAAATAAATATATGAGAAAATGTTCCACATCCTTAGTCATTCGAGAAATGCAAATAAAAACAACATCGAGATTTCATCTCACCCCAGTAAGACTGGCCAGTATGAAAAAGTCATCCAATAACAGACGCTGGCGAGGCTGTGGAGAAGTAGGGACTCTATTACACTGCTGGTGGGAATGCAGACTGGTGCAACCACTGTGGAGAGCCGTTTGGAGATTTTTCAGCAAACTAGGTCTAGAGGTTCCATTCAAACCAGCTATTCCTCTTCTGGGTATTTTCCCAGAAGATCTGAAAACATCGTATCACTCTGATATATGTGCACCCATGTTTATAGCACCACAATTTGTAATAGCTAAAATGTGGAAGCAACCCAAGTGTCCATCTACAGAAGACTGGATTAAAAAATTGTGGCATTTTTATATAATGGAATATTATTCAGCTATAAAGAAAGACAGTTTTGGGGACTTTGTAGGCAAGTGGTCAAAACTGGAATCCATACTCATTAGTGAAATAAATCAGCGGTACATGTGCAGGCAACGTATTGTATCACTGGTGTAAGAACCCGAGGGTGGGAATATAAACTAAGAGACATGAAGGAAATCTGTTCAAAGACAAAGAACAGATGGGACGAGGGAACGTAGAAAATAAAAAGACAAAAATGTATGTATGTATATTTGAATATACATATATGCATGAGGGCTAACATGGTTCTACTATTGTATTATATCACTTAATGCTAAGGAATAATTGATGACGGGTTATTTGATCAATCTTGTATGTCTGTATGTGTTATCCTGAACACACACTTCGAAGATATCAATATCCAAAGCAGCAACTATTGGTGGTTTTTTTGTTGTTGTTTGCCTGTTTTGTTTTCAGTCTTTGGTTTTTCTGTTTTTTGTGTTTTTCTGTTGTTGAGAGGATTAATTGTCTGACCAATTTTGCATGTCTGTATATGGGTTCATATATTTACACTTCAAAGATATCAATGGATAAAGCAATAACCACTGTTGAGATCATGTCACCTTGTCTGTAGATCAGTTGTGATTGTACTATTTTTTATGCTAATTTGTGTCTGTTAATATGTTTTTGTGGTTTTATTTTTAAAAAAAGTTTAACGGAGAAATAAAATATTTCCAAGAAAAAGAGCAGTTGAAGAACTTCATGAGCACCAAACCATCTTCACAACAAGCAGTAAAAGACATTCCACACAGAGAAGAAAATGAACACAATTTGAAGAACAACAATGGAAAGGAACACTCAAGAAAAGGAAGCAGGTAAATAGGTAGGAAAAGTAAGAAATCAATAGCAAGTAAATTACGTGACAATGATAAGCCAATACATATTGGTTATATCTATAAATGTAAATGGCCTCAATTCACCAGTCAAAAGAAACAGACTGGCAGAATAGATTAAGAAACAAACTCCAATTATACACTCTATACAGTAAACACATTTTGCTCAAAAGGAAATCCAAGACTGAAAGTCAAAGAATGGAAAACAATCCTGCGTGCAACAGGAACCCAGAAAAAAGCAGGAGTAGCTATTAAGTTTACAGACAATGTAAACTTCAAACTGAGAACAATCAAAAGAGATAAAGAAGGTCACCACATTCTTGCTAGAGAAAGACTACAAAAGGATGAGATAAGAATTCTAAACATGTATGCACCAAATATCGGAGCACCAAGCTACATAATACAAATCTTAACAGACATGAAAACTCATATAATAAATAACACTATTGTAATAGGGGACTTCAACATCACTTTGAGACAAACAGATAGGTCAACTGGATAAAAAATCAGGAAAGAAATAACAGATCTGAACCAAAGCTGTAAACAAATACAAGATATGCACAAAGTGTTTCACCCCACAACATCAGAATACACATTTTTCTCAGCTGCACATGGGACTTTCTCTAAAATAGACCACATTCTAGCCCACAGAGCATGCCTACCTAAATGCAAAAGAACTGAAATTATCCCATGCATGTTATCTGATCACAGCACACTGAAATTAGAAATTAAGAACAAAAGGAAATCCAAACACACTATAAACACTTGGAAATTAAACAACAACCTCCTGAACACCCAATGGGTCACAGAAGAAATTAAGGAAGAAATTAAAAAATATCTACAAGCAAATAAAAATGTAGATACAGCTTACCAGAATCTGTGGGATGCAATGAAAGCAGTCCTCAGAGGGAAAATTACAGCAGTGAATTCACACATAGAGACAACATGAAGACAACAAATAAATAACCTACTGCTGCACCTTAAACTTTTAGAAAAAGAAGAACAAGGCAAGCCCAAAGCCCAAGGAAGGGAGGAGATTATAAAGATCAGGGCAGAAATTAATACAATGGAAATGAAGAAAACTCTACAGAAAATAAATGAATCAAAGAGTTGAGTTGGCTCTTTGAAAGAATAAATAAAATTGATAAACCCCTAGCCAACCTTATCAAATAAAGAAAGGAAAGAATTCAAATTCATGCAAAAAGGAATGAAAAGGACGAAATTACTACAGAATGTATAGAGATTCAGAAGATCATTAATTCCTACTTTCAAAAATCTTTACTCCCATAAGATAGAAAACTCAGAATAAATGGACAGATTCCTAGATAAGTACGAATTACCAAGGTCAAGTAAAGAAGATATAAAAACACAGAATAACCCAATATCAATAAACGAGATTAAAAATGTAATTAAAAACTTACTGACAAAGAAAAGCCCAGGCCCTGATGGATTCACAGTAGAATTTTACAACAAATTCAGAGAAGATTTAATACCAACACTCCTCAAACTCTTCAATCAAATTGAAAAGGAAGCAATTCTCCCAAACTCATTTCTGGAGGCAAGTATTTTACTGATACCAAAACCAGAGAAAGACCCAACCAAGAAAGAGAACTACAGATCAATCTCCATAATGAATAGAGATGCAAAGATACGCAATAAAATGCTAGCAAACACAATGCAGCAAATCATCAAGAAAAGCATACACCACAAAGAACTCGGAGTCATTCCAGGAACTCAGGGATGGTTCAATATTTGAAAATGAATTAATGCTATACATCATATCAATAGAGCCAAAGACAAAAGCAATATGACCATCTCAATAGATGCAGAAAAAGCTTTCAACAAAGTCCAACATGCATTCATGATAAAAACTCTACAGAAAATAGAAATAGACAGTCTTTACCTCAACCTGATAAAAGCCATCTATGACAAACCAACAGCCAGAATCATACTAAATGGACAAAAACTGAAAGCTTTCACCTTAAAATCAGAAACAAAACAAGGATGTCCGCTGTTGCCACTCCTCTTCAACATAGTTCTGGAAGCACAAGCCAGACCAATTAGATAAGAGACAGAAATAAAACGAGTAAGGGTAGGAAAGGAAGAAGTGAAACTATCACTATTTGCAGAGGACATGATACTTTACATGGAAGACCCCAAACACTCCCAAGAAGACTCCCGGAATTAATCAACAAATTCAGCAGTGTAGCTGGATACAAAGTCAACGCCCAAAAATCAATAGCATTCCTATACACAAACAACAAAAAGACTGAGAGAGAAATTAAGGAATCCATACCTTTCAGAATAGCATCCAAGAAACTGAAATATTTAGGAATCAATCTAACAAAAGAAGTAAAAGATCTATTCAATGAAAACTACAGTACTCTGAAAAAAGATCGAATATTTCTTTTTTTTTATTTTAAAGAGAAAAGAAAACAAAATAACAAAGATAAAAACAAAACACGAAAAACAAGGAATCTCCAAACCGATCTCCACAGTGGTTTCACCAGTCTGCATCCCAACCAACACTGCAGAAGAGTTCCTATTTCTCCACAGCCTCGCCAGCATTTGTTATTGGATGATTTCTTAATGCTGGCCAATCTTACTGAGGTGAGACGAAATCTCAACGTTGTTTTTATTTGCATTTCTCGAATGACTAAAGATGTAGAACATTTTCTCATGTATTTATTTGCCCTTTGTATTTCTTTATCTCAGAAGGGTGTATTCATCTCAGATGCCCATTTCTGGATTGGGTCTTTGAATTTGGACAGGTTCAGGTTTTTTAGTTCTTTGTATGTTCTAGATAGAAGACCTTTGTCCGAGGGACAGCCAGCTAGGATTTTTTTGCAATTTGTGGGTTTTCTTTTCACTTTGCTGGTGATTTCTTTAGATGTGCAAAAACTTTTCAGTTGAATGAGGTCCCAATTATTGATTCTTTGAAGTGTTTCTCTTGCAGTTTGATTTTTGTTCATGAACTCTCTGCCTACTCCTATGTCTTCAAGATTTTTACCTACTTTCTCTTCCAATAGATTTACAGTGTCTGTTTTAATATTGAGACCTGTGATCCACTTTGACTTGAGTCTGGTGCATGGTGATATACTTGGGTCTATTTTCAGTCTTTGGCAAGAGGCAAGCCAGTTTTTCCAGCACCATTTATTAAACAGGCTATCTTTTTTCCAATGAGTATGTTTGACCCCTTTGTCAAATATTAGGTGGCTGAGTGTGTTTGTGGTTATGGCTGCATCTTCCAGTCTGTTCCATTGATCCTCAGGTCTGTTATTTAGCCAGTACCAGGTTGATTTTATTACAGTAGCTTTGTTGTATAATTTCAGGTCAGGGATTGTGATTCCATCTGACTTGTCCTTGTTGTCCAGGATTGCTTTTGCTATTCTGGCTCTCTTCTCATTCCAGATGAATTTAAGTCATGTTTTCTCTAGATCTGTGAGGTATGTTAATGGTAGTTTGGGAATTTCATTACATCTGTATAACAATTTTGGTAGTATGGCCATTTTCACAATGTTGGTGTTTCCTAACCATGAGCAGGAAATGTTTTTCCATTTATTGAAATCCTCTTTGATCTCTTTTTTCAGAGTACTGTAGTTTTAATTGAATAAATCTTTTACATCATTTGTTAGATTGATTCCTAAATATTTCAATTTCTTGGATGCTATTGTAAAAGGTATGGTTTCCTTAATTTTTCTCTCAGACTGTTTGTTGTTTGTGTATAGGAATGCTATTGATTTTTGGGCGTTGACTTTGTATCCAGCTACACTGCTGAATTTGTCAACTAATTGAAGGAGTCTTCTTGTGGAGTTTTTGGGATCTTCCATGCAAAGAATCATGTCATCTGCAAATAGTGATAGTTTTTCTTCTTCCTTTCCTATCCTTATTCCTTTTATTTCTCTCTCTTGTATAATTGCCATAGCTAATACTTCTAGAACTACGTTGAATAGTAGTGGTGACAGTGGACATCCTTGTCTTGTTCCTGAGTTTAAAGTAAAAGCTTTCAGTTTTTGACCATTTATTATGATGTTGGCTGTTGGTTTGTCATAGATGGTTCTGATCAGATTAAGGTAAAGGCCATCTATTCCTATTTTTTCTAGGGTTTTTAACATGAATGTGTGTTGGACTTTATTGAAAGCTTTTTCTGCATCAAGATGATCATGTGATTTTTGTCTTTGACTCTATTACATTAATTGATTTGCAAATATTGAACCATCCCTGCATTCCTGGAATAAATACAACCAGATCATGATGTATAGTTTTCCTTATGGTTTGCTGCATTCTATTTGATAGTATTTTATTGAGTATCTTTGCATCTATGTTCATTAGGGAGATTGGCCTATAGTTCTCTTTCTTAGTTGGGTCCTTTTCTGGTTTTGGTATCAGTGTAATACTTGCCTCTAGAAATGAGTTAGGGAGAATTGCTTTCTTTTCAATTTCATTGAAGAGTTTGAAGAGTGTTGGCATTAAATCTTCGCTGAATGTTTTGTGCAATTCTGCTGTGAATCCATCAGGGCCTGGGCTTTTCTTTGTCAGTAAGTTTTTAATGACATTTTCAATCTCATTAATTGATATTGGGTTGTTCAAGATTTTTGTTTCTTCCTGATTGAATTTTGGTAGTTCGTACATGTCTAGGAATCTGTCCATTTCTTCTGAGTTTTCTATCCTATGGGAGTAAAGATTTTCAAAGTAGGTATTAATGATCTTTTGAATTTCTGTAGGATCATAGTGATTTCATCCTTTTCATTCCTTATTGCATGAATTTGAATTCTTTCCTTTGTTTTTTAGTAAGGTTAGCTAGGGGTTTGTCAATTTTATTTATTCTTTCAAAGAACCAACTCTTTGATTCATTTATTTTTTGTAATGTTTTCTTCATCTCAATTGCATTAATTTCTGCCCTGAGTTTTATAATCTCCTTCCTTCTTTGGGCTTTTGTTTTGAATTCTTCTTTTTCTGGAAGTTTGAGGTGAAGCATTAGGCTATTTATTTGCTCTCTTTCTGTTTTCTTTATATGTGAGTTCATTGCTATAAATTTCCCTCTGAGGACTACTTTCATTGTATCCCACAGATTCCAGTTGGTTGTATTTGCATTTTCATTTGTTTGTAGGTATTTTTTAATTTCTTCTTTAATTTCTTGTGTTACCCGTTGGTTATTCAGGAGGTTGTTGTCTAATTTCCAAGTGTTTATGGGGTTTTTGGAGGTCCCTTTGTCATTAATTTCCAATCTCAGTGCATTGTGGTGAGATAATATGCATGGGATAATATCAATTCTTTTGCAGTTAGGTAGTTATGCTCTATGGACTAGAATGTAGTCTATTTTAGAGAAAGACCCATGTGCAGCTGAGAAAAATGTGTATTCTGATGCTGTGGAGTGGAACACTCTGTATACATCTACTAAGTCCATTTGTTCGCACCTTTGGTTCAGGTCTGTTATTTCTTTGCAGAGTTTTGGCCAGTTGACCTGTCCCTTTGTGTCAAAGGGGTGTTTAGGTCCCCTATTACAATAGTGTTATTAATTATTTGATTCTTCATGTCTATTCAGATTTGACTTATAAAGTTTGGTGCTCCAGTATTTGGTGCATAAATGTTTAGGATTGTTATCTCTTCCTCTTGCAGCTTTCCCCTAACTAGTATGTAGGGGCCTTGTTTACTTCTTTTGATTACTTTTGGATTGAAGTTTACATTATCTGCAAACATAATAGCTACCCTTGCTTTTTTCTGGGAACCTGTTGCATGGAGAATTGTTTTCCATCCTTTAACTTTCAGTCTGTGGATTTCTTTGTGAGTAAAATGTGTTTCCTGTATACAGCATATTGTTGGATTTTGTTTCTTAATCCACTCTGCCAGTCTGTTTCTTTTGACTGGTGAAATGAGGCCATTTACATTAGTGGTTATAACTGTTATATGTTGGCTTATTCTTGTCATGCTATTTACTTGTTGCTTTCCTATCTTTGCTATCTGTTTACTTGCTTGTTCTGCTTAAAGCTTCCTTTCTATTGTTGTTCTTGAGATTGTGGTCTCTTTTTTCTCTGTCAAGAATTTCTTTTAGTGCTTTTTGTAATGTTGGTTTGGCGCTCATGAACTTCTTCAGTTGTTCTTTTTCGTGGAAATACTTTATTTCTCCATTGAATTTGAAGGATAGTTTTGCAGAATACCTCAGTCTGGGTTGGAAGCTGTTTTGTTTGAGAATCTGTAATACCTCACTCCAAGCTCGTCTTGATTTCATGGTTTCTGTTCAGAAATCTGCGGTGATTTGGATGCACTTTCCTTTATAGGTGATTTGTTTCTTTTCTCTAGCTGCTTTTAATATTGTGTTCTTTGCTAGATGTCTGGAATCTTGACTCTTATGTCTAGGTGTGGCTTTATTTGGGTTATTGTTTGTTGGGGTTCTATATGCTTCATTTAACTGCACTTCAGTATCTCTTACCGTGTTTTGGAAATTTTCTGCTATTATTTCTGCAAATATTCTTTTTATATCATTTGTGTTGCCTCCTGCTATTTCATTAATTCCTGTTATTTGGATATTATTTCTTTTTGCCTCATGTTGGAGCTGTTGGATTAATTTTTCCTGGATCCTTGATGACTTTAAGAGATCCTTCCTTTCATGGTTGCTAGCTGCCATGCTGTCTTCAAGATCTGAAATTCTATCTTCAGCTTTATTGAAGCAGTTTTGCAAGCTTTAAATAGAAGTTTTCAATTCCTGGCAATCTCTTTGAGTCTGTTTCATGTGTTCTAATTAATTCCTAAATTGTTCATGTAACATTTCCATTTGTTTCCTATGTTCTTCTCTTCTTTTATCTCTTTCTTCTCTATACATGCAGAGCATTTCTTCCATTATTATTTTCACTTCATTTTATGCCTGAGAGATTATTTCTGCTTTAATCTCTTCTATGGCCTGATGGAGTTGTTTCTTTACTTCAGATGCGATCGTTTCAGAAATTGCAGGTATGTGGTTTCCTAGTTCTCCTATATCATTGTTTCCTGCACTTGGTCTTGGTGGGTTTGAGTTCTGTGGCTACGTTTTGCTCCTCTGTCTTGTCATTTTGGATGTCAGATGAAAAGTGTTGAGCTACACACTACCCAGACAGCTTACAGATGACTCCAGCAACCCTAGTTTAACTGGATATCAAACTTATCCCCAGATGTTAGCTGACCATGAAGCACTGGGCCCAGGAACCCCAGATAATTGCTGAGGTGCCAGGCTGGGAGCCTACCTGTGATGGTAGGGGAAAGTTGTCTTGCCGGGCATTGCACCGGTGTGGGTCTTACCCGTCAAAGGTCCTCTGAGAAGCCTGCTCTACTGTCTCTGTGAAGCTGGGCTCCCTCTCTGAGGGAAACTTTGGGAAAGCCTCAGAGGCACTGCTGCTATAGTGGAGTTTATTCACCCGGCTATAGTCTCACGGGAAAAGTTGCTTCTGTAACTCTGCCGAGCTGGTATGGTGCTCTGCAGGAAACTGGCATGGGTGTGAGTGCTCATAAATGCTGCTCCCTTGGCTCTGCTGAGCTGGTCTCAGGATTTCAATAAACGGGAAAATATTCCTTGCTCATGGATAGGAAGAGCCAACATTGTGAAAATGGCCATACTACCAAACTTGTACAGATTCAATGCAATTCCCATTAAACTACCATTAGCATACCTCACAGATCTAGAGAAAACATTCCTTAAATTCATCTGGAACCAGAAGAGACCCAGAATAGCAAAAGCAATCCTGGGCAACAAGGACAAGTCCCTGACCTGAAATTATACTACAAAGCTACTGTAATAAAATCACCATGGTACTGGCTAAAAAACAGACCAGATGATCAATGGAAAAGACTAGAAGACACAGACACAACCACAAACCACACTCAGCCACTTACTATTTGATGAAGGAGCCAAACAAACTCACTGGACGAACGATAGCCTCTTTAATAAGTGGTGCTGGAAAAATTAGTTTCCCACCTGCCAAAGACTGAAAATAGACCCAAGTCTATCACCATGCACTAAACTAAAGTCAAAATGGATCACAGATCTCAATATTAAAACAAAAACACTAAATCTATTAGAAGAGAAAGTAGGTAAAAACCTGGAAGACATAGGGGTAGGCAGAGAGTTCATGAACAAAAACCAAGCTGCCCATGAAATACTTCAAGGAATCAACAACTGGGAACTCATCCTACTGCAAAGTTTCTGCACAGCTAAAGAAATCACCAGCAGAGTAAAAAGAAAACGCACAAATTGGGAAAAAATTTTAGGTGACTGTCCCTCACACAAAGATCTTCTATCTAGGACACATAAAGAATTAAAAAACATCAGCCCCTCCATATTAAAAGACCCAATGCAGAACTGGGCAGCTGAGATGAATACACACTTGTCAGATAAAGAAATACAAATGGCAAATAAATACATGAAAAAATGTTCAACATCATTAGCCATTTGAAAAATGCAAATTAAAACAACATTGATATTTCACCTCCCCCCAGTATGAATGGTTATCATTGAGAAATCAACCAATAACAAATGCTAGTAAGGCTATGGAAAAACAGGAATGCTTCTCCACTGCTGGTGGGAATGCAGACTGGTGAAACCACTGTGAAAATCAGTTTGGAGATTCTTCAGTAAACTAGGTCTAGAGGTCCCATTCAATCCAGCTATTCCCCTTCTGGGTATTTTCCCTGAAGATCTGAAAACATCATATCACAGCGATATACATGCCCCCATGTTCATAGTGGCGCAATTTGTAATTGCTAAATTGTGGAAGCAACCCAAATGTCTACCCACTGAGGATTGGATTAAAAAATTGTGATACTTTTATATGATGGAATATTACTTAGCTATAAAGAAAAATAAACTCAAGCTTTTACATATATGGTCACAACTAGAGACCATACTCATAAGAGAGATAAATCAGACCTGCATGTGTAAGCAATATATTGCCTCACTAGTGTAAGAACCTGAAAGAATGAATAAAAACTAGGAGGGATGACAGACATTGTGAAATGAAAGGAAAATGCTCAAAAGTAAAGGGCAACTGGGGTGCGGGTAAAGAGAAGCGAAAGAAGAGGAAATTATGTATGTATGTATATACAAGATAGCCAACAGTTGTACTACTGTCTTCTATTGCTTTATTCAAAGGAACAGTTAATGATTGTTTGTTTGATCAGTACTGCATGTGTATTTGTTTTCTTGAGAAACCTTTGAAGATATCAATATATAATACAACCATTGTTAATTTCCTACCACTTTGTCTGTAACTCTGTATTGTTTGTACTGTTCTTATGCTATTTTGTAAATGGATGTCTGTCTGTTAATATGCTTTCCTTCTTTTGTTTTTAAAATAAATTTTTAAAAAACAACCAAATACTCTACCTCTACTTCCCCTTTGTGATTCCATAAATACCTTTTTCCCTGGGCCTTTGAGGCCTGATATTTTCGGACTGATCTCATTCAGTGCCCATCGATGTAAAATAAATCTGCCTCCAAATCCTGGGTGACGTTTTTCGTGTTTCTCTTTGCTGTTGCAAGACCACCAACTGTTTGGCACTCTCTTAGTCCCAGCAGCTTACATAGAGTATAAAAGGGGCAGAAAAAGGGGCTGGGGTTTCCCTCCTTCCCTTGTTTGGCTACCTTCTGCCCCTCATGAACTGCTTCTCCATGCCACCCTGCCTTGGAGCCAGCTGATTATGGATTGAAACCACTACGAACTGGAGCTAAATAAACCTTTCCTCCTTTAACTTTGGTTATTGAGTATTTTGTTTCAGCAGTGAGAAAAGTAACCAAGACATGGAATGTATTTCTTGTGTTTTATTTCCTGTGTTTCTTACCATTAAGTTAATTTGTAAAATCATGGTTTTAATGTATCTTGTGTGGAGAACTTTTGTTTTTATTTTATTTTCTATTTTTTCTATTCCATGCAACTCACCTTTCACTATCTAGTAATTTTTTACTTATATGTTTATTTCTACTAGATCCCCTGGACAGTCAATCCAAAACAAGATATTATATTAGTAGGCAAGAGTATTAAGTGGTGAATATTACAAATCAAATCATATGTGGTTTAATTAAATCTAATTCTCAAGGCTATATCTATATCTTCCCGAATTTCTATCTTTACAGTGTGTTCTAAGTTGCAAGTATCCCAAAAAGAAGCCAAAAACAAATTTTTTTCATGCTCCTTTCTTAAGGTAGAGTGGGGCTGGAGCTAGCAGAAGACTTCGAGCAGTAAGTGAGCTGCAGTTGGAGCACTTTAATCCCAATTACCTGAAGGGGGAAAACCAAAATTCTTTGCCCACTTTCATCCTGAAGTCCAGGCCACTGCCCCTACTCAATTTTCATCAGTTTGTTTTCTCACTTAGATTGGTATTTATTTTGCTTTGAATTCAGCAATGCTCTATTACTACTATGAGACTCAATGAATGAACATATTGTTCTCTTACACAAGTAGTACCTTCATAGTTTGGACCTTAAGTGTCTCCCAAAAGTCCGTGTGTTAAAACATAGTTCCCCAGTGTGGTACTGTTGGAAGGTGGGGCCTAGTGGAGTGTCTTCAGGTCATGAGGACATAATCTTGAAGGGTATAGTGACATTCTAGCCCCTTCTTCTTTCTCTGTTTCACTTCCCAGCCATGAAGGGAGAGTTTCTACTCTACTACACACCCATATGTTGATGTGCTGCCCACCATCAAAGGCCTAAAAGCAATGTGTTCACCTAATCATGGACTGAATCTCCCAAAACTGTAAACAAAACTAAATCTTTTCTATTTGTAAATTGATTATCTCAGATATTTTTATAGTAATAGAAATCTGACACAATATCTGACAATTCTTCATTTTGTACCCTTCCCCCAAAAATGCGAGTTATTTCTCAAAGCTTTGCCCTTAGAATATTTATCTTTTTTCTACGATTGGTCTATCCTTTCAACATCTTACCTACTCTTAGATTTCAACTACAGCTTACATGATGAAAATTCTCATTTACTTTTTCTTTTTTTATACCAGCTACTCTGTCAAGACCCACTCATATTTTTAACTATGATAACTGTTTGCATTTGAATGCCCCATTTAGTATTTTAAACTTAGCACACATAACCCTGGACTTATTATCTTACTTCTACTTGTATTTATTTCACACAGTGAAAAATAAATACCATTCTCACTGTCACCGTTACCCAGACTTGAAATCTCAGTAGTGTCTCATTCTCCCCTAAGTCTCACCCATACAACCTAGTAGACCTTTAAGTTCGGTCATTTCTCATTTAGAATTATCCCCATATTCATTCTTTCTTTCCATAATTTTTGCATAAAATTAATTTTTTCTTGATCACAGGTCTGAATCAGTGAAATCCCTCCCTTAATCAATCTCCTGATACTCTTCTCACTTCACTTTACTCTCTATGCTGCTCCCAGCATGATTTAGAGTAATGATCTTAAACCAATGTGCACTAAAGATTCCAGGACTCTATGCTATGATCAAATTTATTCTTGTGCCTTCCTCATCACCAAGTCTTCATTCATGTAATTTCCTTTCTTTAAAATTCTACCTTTCGGCTGGGGATATAGCTCAGTGGAATAAGCGCCTGCCTAGCAGGTGCAGGATCCTGAGTTCGATCCCCAGTACCGCAAAAAAAAAAAAA
>PVLD010034127.1:0-12963 GCA_004027595.1 Dinomys branickii | reverse complement strand
TGGGACTTTCCCACGTCTCGCCCCGGCTGCCTGGTCCGCCCTACCACATCTCCCCCGGCATCTCAGAGAAATACGCCCAGTTTAAACTTCCCAGCCGAGGTTCCGGCATTCACGCTCACCAAGTCTGTCTCGAGCTGGTGGTGTTTATTAAGGAGGTTCGCTCCCTTGCTGCTCACCCGGTCGCCATCTTCCCCGGATCACTCGTCATTTATTTTTGTTTCTGTCTTATTTAAAGGCAAAATTCTCTGATTCACAATGCTTACATTCTGGTTGGAAAGACAAAATAAATGATACAGAAGTTTTATATATATATATATATATATTCATAAGAAAATATAGAAAAAATGAAGCAAGAAGAAGGAATGAATGTGTGTAATTTTAGATGAGGTGGCAAGGGCCTAACAGAGCATAGCTTCTGAGTAAATAGCACAAGGATGTGAGGGAGGAGATAGCTGGGGAAGGACCTTTCCACGCAGACAGCACAGCCAGTGCAGAGGCCCGGAGGCCACGCTGAGGACCAGCAAGGTGACCACCAAGTTTCTGAAAGACAACTGACATGACCTAACTTACTCTCAGATGACAGCATCATCATCACTGCTGCCTTTTACAATTCCCAGAAATATCTCAGCAGAACAGATTAAGCACATGTTAATGGGAAGTCTTCAGCAAAAGTCAGAAGTTCAAATAGATGTCACGTTGACCACGGCTACACTGCTGGCTTCTGGATACAATTTCAGAAAAGGTTCTTCTATTAGAAGAAAATTCCTTTTTCCCTATATTTCTGTATGTCAGGAAAACATGGGAGTAAAAATTGATATAGGAAGTAGAAATAGACTAAAGAGTATGTTAAGAAACACCAAATTTCAGATCATGAAGCAATTCCAAATAAAGACTCTGGAGGAGACACAGTTAACACAAAGTATAACAATAAGATATTACGTGGCTCTAACTACTAAGGTTGTGTGGCTGACTACACTCATGAAAAGGACTGCGCTATCGTCACTCAGAAATGGAAAGGTAAATTGGGAGTGGACATATCACTTGGCAAAGGACTGGCTGAGGGCACCGGGTGGGGCATTATATGAAAATGTAAGGTGTGTTACTGAGGTTCCCAGAGCACGCAGCTTTCATTTCTGCTGTAGATCATGATTTTTTCATATAATTTTTTCTAGTTTTTATATAAACACAATGCTCATAAGCATATTCATGCATCTTCCTGAAAACTATTTTAAATATTTACAAAATATCACTATTTCTATCTTCTCCTTTACTAGATTTATCACTGTGTCCAGAGAAAAGACAGCTTAACCACATCAATTTTTGAGACAGATACATTGTTTACTGCCTAAGAACACCACTCAAAGCCCAAGGGCACAGCCTAACTCCCTAACTCCGGCACAGAAACTGAAATGAGTGTCACACACCAGTAGATGGCACTTCATGTTAAATACTGCTACAAACCTCTATTGCTTTTTGAAATGTCTACTCAGTACACTTTCCATTTATAATTGCTATTGAGTCTTTTTTAGTGAATTTCACATTATTACTAGGAAAGTATCTATTGTACCCAAGGTTCTTTCCTTTACAGTGTTGTTTTAAGCCACAGTAGGTAGACAGAATCTAAAAACCAGTCCATTTCTCTAAGTAGATTCAGGTGACCTGTTGGCACTCATAAAATATACAGTAACAATACTTTTGAAAAAGTTACTCTTATAGTCAAAAGGAATTGGACTCTCATAAGGAATAAAATAGAAGTATACTTGTTGTGCTATAATTTATTTTTGGTTTATTTTACTAAATAGCTATTGTACAATCTGAATTTTGGAATAAGCAGCAAAAGACTGATGGCACAGACATGTAACATATAGATATTTACCATTTGACTCTGAAGCCATTCAATAAGTGTCTCTGCTGTTGAATCTGGGATCTGGCATCTCAAGCCTTCCTTCTCATCTGTTTCCATCATCTCTAATAATCCACGCAGGTCTTCCACGAGGTGCAGAGCTCGCAAACTTCCCATGAATGGAGAGGTGGGAGACTGACAATCAAAAATCCCATTGGAATATTCCAGGGCCTTAGAACCTAGATTTTTTAAAAAAATCAGAGAGCAATAGGATTTATGTTAGATGAAATACTATACCTGCAGGAGATAAACCAGTCTAGGAATAATGAAAACAAGGAATAGGGAAAAGACAATTAAATCATGTAAATCTCTTCAAGTCATAGTTATCTCATGGAAAAATAAAACCACGCAGTTGACAGTACTTATCTATGGTCCAACACCTAACAAAGAGGCCAAATGTGTGTTATAAAAAGAACAAGATCCTGGTGGGATCTGGTGTGAGATTTTTTGGCCTAACGAAATGATGGGTAAGAAGGTGGCCTATCAGGTCAGGTGGATCTATGCCTTCCAGAAAATACAAATTTGAGCGACCATAAAGCTTTCAAATTCTCTGAAAAGGAGCTGAGGTGGAGACTGTGCATATATTTAAAGGTAAGGGGGGCAGCTCCCAGTTAACTACCAGAATTTAACCTCTGAAGTTCAATGAATCACACATATGCATTGTATACATATGTATATGTGTTTTTCCCATTATTTTGTTTGAAGCCGAATATCAAACACTTGTTAACATCAACTTTTTAAAAAAGCCACAGAACTATTTTTGTTTTCTATTCATTACAGAAGAAAAATATTCTGCCACTTAAAATTCTCACAGCTGACTAAAAGCCCATCTTGGAAGCAATCATGTATACTTTGTCATTTTTTTGATTTTCATTTTTTGATCTGTCAAATGTGCATATGCCTTTTATACCTAAATATAAGTAACTATAATATTTAGGGTTAGGGTTAGCAGCTTTAAGGATCACCTGATAATGGCATTATTAAGAATACATATGCCCATGATAGCCTTCCATTGCATTAAATCTCATTCATAAAATGAGGTTGGCCTGGGTAAAGATATGTATTTAGAAAAAGTCCTCAAGTATTTATCGTCTCCTCTTCTCCCTTCTACTTGAGTTGGAAAATTACTAACAATAATTTGAATAAACTCAGGTCCTACCTATCCATAACACTATTGACTGATTTAGTTTGCTAGGGCTAAAAATCAAATACCCTAATTTAGTACAAAAGATAAAATGGAAACCCTTCAAATGCTATTCCAGAAATATCTTTTTCTCAACTACATTTTTTCTAAGAGTCTAAGTAAAGTTAAATGACTGATAACAGCCTGGAACTGGTTCTAAATATGTTTTCTGAAATCATGACAAAGGAAATCTAATCTTTCTAGACAATAGTTTTTCAACTCATTAAAAGTCTATGTCCTGCCCAGGGCAAAAATACCATTTTCTCTATAGAACTTAATCTGACCTTTACTAGATTTAGTTGTTAAACTCTTCACTTTCAAGTTAATTTCTTCTAAACAAGTTTAGTTTGTAAATAACTCTTTGAAAACAATATTCCAAGAAATGAATAATCTGCAAAGGAAGTAAAACGGAAGACAGGTCTCTAGGAAATATAAGCGTAACAAATGTGTCACACAGCCACCCAAACTGAACAAGGTCAAGCTAAGCAGGACCAGGACAGCTGGAACCTAGGAGTGGTGGGGTCCAACTAAGCTTAACCCTGACCCTGACCACAGGGCAGGCTACAACCACACTGAATAGCCTATGAGCATGAGCTCAATCCTCTCCTCACTTTAAAGGTCCTAAATATACACACAGATTTCTCTTGAGACAACATACATGTTACAGAAAGTTCATCTCCTCATCAGCCCGCATCACAGTGAGAAGCCAAAGCGCTGATGAAGCTTATGCTCTGCTCCCATAGTAGAGTACTGCTGAAGATTCTTGATAAACGAGCACTGTGATGAAGGCTGCATTTTAGAAAAGAGATCATGATGGTACAGAGATGCAGTAACTACAGCAGAAAGCAAGTCTCAAGGACATCAAGTAGGAGTGTGACTTGGTCACAGTGAGGTAATATGGATTCTAGACAAGGTGAAAAGGAAAAGCAAAATTTGGGAGATAGAACTGACAGAACTTAACTAAATAGGAAGCATGAAAGGAAAAAGGGCATAGAATAAATTTAATATTTGACTTAAGAAATTATGGATAGAGGGTTATGAAATGACCTGAGATAAAGGCCCCTAAAGAAACTTCTGAGGAAGTTTTTTTTCCTTTTTGGTGCTTACTGTTTTCAGAGTGCTATAGATGAAAGCCAGGGCCTTGAGTATGCTAGGCAAGTGCTCTACCACTAAGCTACATCCTCAGACCTAAGCTCAATACTTGTCAATGATGACACTGATATATGCCCTGAGGACATTTCAAGTTTGGCAGAGACAGAGATCTGGTTGGCAGTTGAAACAAAAGACTGGAAGCTTAGCAAAGAAACGGGGAAAGTAAATACATGACTTATACTACTAGAACCACATGAGATGCAGATTCTTTTTTTTTTTTTTGGCGGTACTGGAGATCAAACTCAGGACCCTGCGCTTGCTAGGCAGGCGCTTATTCCACTGAGCTATATCCCCAGCCCCTGAGATGCAGATTCTTCATCCCTGAACAGAAACCTAGGACACAATTGGAATTTTTGATGTTTTAAAACAAAATTTTGAGAGTAAGTGAAAAAAAGGAGCAAAGATGAAACCATGGGAAACCCACAGGGACTGGAGGAAGACAAGAAATGAGGACAAGAACGGATGGAAAGGGAATAGGAAGACAGCAATACAAAAGCTAAGGGAGCAGAGTGAACGTCATGACCCCATCCTCAGATTACCTGCTATAATACCATCCATCTGTTCCAGCGCTGCAGCCAACATGTCACTGGCATCATTCATTTTCTTGTTTGTCAAAGGCAAATTCCAACCTAGTTCTGAAAAAAAAATACTGATGTTATTATTATCTGCTTTAAATGGTGCATGATTACTAGTTGGTTTGTCACTTGAACCTCAAATTATAACTACACTTAGAAGTCCAATAGATAGAAAACAGAACTTCAGTAATAGTGGAGCCGAATTAACAGAATCATTTAACAGGCCATGGCCAATGACTTACTGTGCCATAACATCACATGCTATACTTGTGTCAATAAAAGTCAGTTCTTCCACTCAAGTACCATAAAGGGCTGCGATATAGCTCAGTAGTAGAGTTTGGCTAGCATGCACAAAGACTTGAGTTCAATTGCCAGCACTGTAATACATAAATAGAATCCAATAGAATGGCTTCTGTGTTGAACTCTTTAGGGCTCCAGGACTCTATGAAGGGTGTCAAGGTGGGACATGGGAACTTGTTCAGGGTCATGAGAGATGCTGAAGGACAAGACTCCTTTCTTCCTATAAACCCCACCCAAACTCTGCTCTCTTAATTTTTGCTTTGCTTTTATTAAATTTCTGTAAAGAGTGTAGTACAAGATTTGTCTAAGAAATGGGTTCATTTGGCAGAACAGCAGTAGGACTCTATTGGAGACTGAAATCCACAGATGCTCTAGTGTTCAATATGCTCAAGGGCTGAAGATATCTGACATTTCCATAGAAACAAGCAAACACAGCAATGTCCAGTTTTTAACCTAGATCTCTCTGATTTTCATGGTAATTGTGAATTTTTTAGTGTGATACCATCTTAAGGATAGGTTGATTTATTCTGAAATCATGTCACAATCTACTCAAAATTTTCCCTGTTAGAAGATACATTAAAATTATACTTGCAAAAAATTTGGTCACCTACAGGGGAAAAAAAATCAAGATGCTGTTATTTGCCAACATTAATTAATCCATTTCAGGTACCAAAGTTAAATGTCTATGTAGGTTCTCCCAAACAGCCTAAGTAAAGCCCCTGCTACTTTGCAAGTACTGAGGCACACTGATTATGTGGTAACTAAAGGACATGCTGTTTCACAGAAAACTTTGTTCTCTGTTACCAAGCAGTCAGTCCTCACAATTCTATTTTCATATATATAGTTCTGGTATCATCTTTTTCCCCTTCTACTATGGATTATAATAAATAAAATATTGTATAATGTGAAAATATCAAAAACAAAATATCATGCGATTATTGTGAAATATTTATTTCTGATAGTATTAGCTTATAATAAAGAGCAAGCAGGTGTTTATTTGATAAGCAAATTATTCTAAAATATTGGAAGGCTATACTTTGTTTTTAGAATACTTTTATCTCAGGATTCTACAGAACTTTACTCCAGAAGGTAAAAAAATATCACTATCATTTATGTGGAAATAGTACAGTATAAAATATGCAAGGTGTGTGTTAACAGTTAGCCAGAAACAAAGGGGTCCACAAACCAGGTTATTAACCTAGGGAGTTGTAAAAAACTGACTTACAACTTCAGATAGTTCACAGTCCAAAAAAGTAGGACACAAATTTAATAGCCACACTGGAAAATGGAAAATGAAAACAATGAAAATTGAAAGCATAAAGGATTATTTAGAAGATGTGTACAATCCCTGAATTTCATATAATTCAATGGCTTGCTTTCCTTTTCACTTTAAAAGTAGCAACACACACACACACACACACACACACACACACACACACACACAAAACAAATATACCAGGTTCCATTATCAACATAGGAATATCAATAAAACAAATGCCCACATTAGAAAAACATATCACCTCACTAAGTTAGAAAACCAAATAATCATCTTTGTTAGCATCTATAGTTTGTATAGAACATAAACACCTTTTCAAGCATGAAGGTATTTAACCCATTTGCCTGTGTTCTCATCAGTGAGCCTTTGAACCACTATGTCATGGATGTGTGAAACAATGCAGACCATGCTTGTCAGAATGTTGAGGAACCAGTTTCTTAAAAAAATTCCAATTCACTAGACACTAATACTTAATAATGATAGTATTTTAATTGCTATAAAAGTTTATAAATGACTACTGACTGTGACAGTTAAGTGGGGTTGTCAACTTGATTGGCTTTACAGTCCAAGGGATTAGTAAAGAACCAACCATAAAGCGTACAGGTTTGCCTCAGGTGGGTCATGGAGGAGTGCCTTTGGGTGCTATAACTCATCCCTGGCCCCTTCCTCTCTGCTGCTGTTCCCCTACTCTGCTTACTGGATTCCATGAAGTGAGCAGCTTTCCTCCACCATGATGGCCCCTGCCTTGGAGCCCACTGACCACAGACTAAATCCTTTGAAACTGTGAACCAAAGTAAACCCCTCCTCCCTTAAGTTGTGTGTGGCACCTGGAAAGCTGAATAATACACTCTCAATCTCTACATTCACCACATAGCAGCCTATCAGTAACCATAAGGTGAAAACAGTAAAACAAATAATAAAAATGTGTAACATGGCAAAGGTGGTATTTCCTAAGGTAGAAGAGATTGAACATGATAAAGGGGCCCACAGCCTGGAGGAGTTTGTAGTACCAAGGATTGTAGAAGATATGGATTCACACAATCCCTTACAGAATATAGTGGGGTTATCAAGTAGTTTGATCACTTTGAATAACAGGTCAAACTGCCATCTAAAATTAAGTATCATATTCACTTTCAACATAGTAATATTTCCTCCTAAGTAAATAACTCAGTGAAATACAAATGTTCACAGAAGGATCTTTTTGTTTTTAATTTTTTTATTTTAAGAGGAAAGAGCACAAACCAAATAACACAAAAAGACAAAAACAAAACAATACAAAAACTATACAAAAGATACACAATTTCAAAACAAGATGATAGGAAATCAACAGTGATGGTTGTATTACTTATTGTTATCTTCAAAGCAGTTACTCATTACCAGATATAGGTATGCAAGACTGATCAAACAAACATTAATTGTTCCTTTCAATAAAACAATAGAAATTAGTAGTACAATTATCTTAACTATCGTGTATCCTTTCCTTCCTTCCTTCCTTCCTTCCTTCCTTCCTTCCTTCCTTCCTTCCTTCCTTCCTTCCTTCCTTCCTTTTCCTCCCTCTCTCCCTCTCTTCCGTCCTCCCTCCCTGCCTCTCTTTCTTTTTCTTTCCCTCATCCCAGTTGTTCTTTCCTGTTGAGCAGTTTCTTTCCCTTTCACAATATCTATTGTACCTTTCAGTTTTATTTACTCTTTCAAGTTCTTACATGGATGGGGACAATATGGTGTTTACACATGTGGGTTTCATTTATTTCACTTATTGAGTACGGTCTCCAGTTGCATCCATTTATCTATAAGAGCCTTAAATTTATCTTTCTTTATAGCTGAGTAATACTCCATTGGATAAAAATACCACATTGTTCTTATCCATTCTTCAGCTGATTGGAATTTGCAGTATTTCCTAGATTTTCCTATGATGAATAGTGCTGCTGTCTACAAGGGTGCATATATATCACTGTGGAATGATGTTTTTAATTCCTCTGGGAAAATACTCAGAAGGGGATTGGCTGGGTTAAATGGGACCTCTAACCCTAATTTTCTGAGCAATCTCTAGACTGATTTCCAAAGTGGTTGCACCAATCTACATTGCACCAACAGTGGAGAAGGGCTCCGTTTTCCTCCACAGCCCCTCCAGAATTTGCTGTTGATTAATTTCTTGATGGTAGCCATTCTTACTGGAATGAGATGGCATATCAGTGTTGCTTTAATTTGCATCTCTTGGATGATCAATGATGTTGAACATTTTTTCATGTATTTATTTGTCACTTGTATTACTTCATCTGAGAAGTATGACACCAATTTTGAATTTAGGGGATTTGAGTTTTTTCAATTCTTTATGTGTTCTAGATATAACTCCTTTGTCTGAGGGACAGTTAGCTGAAATGTGTAAGCTAACTGGGTTGTTTTCTCATCTGTTGGTAATTTCTTTTGAAGTACAAAAGCTTTTTAATAGGGTGAGATCCCAGCTGTTGATTTTTTGAAATGTTTCCCAAGCAGTTTGGGTTTTGTTCATAAATACTGCACCTACTTCTATGTCTTCGAGAGTTCTACCTACTTTCTCTTCCAGCAGATTTAGTGTTCCTGCTTTAATATTCAAGTCTTGGATACATTTTGACTTTAGTGTATGATGATAGACATGAGTCTAGTTTTAGTCTTTGGAATACAGAGAGCCAGTTTTTCCAGCATCATTTATTGAAGAGGCTCTCTTTCTTCCAGTGAAAATGTTTGGCCCCTTTGTCAAAGATATGGTGGCTGAGTGTGTTTGTAGTTGTGCCTCCATGTCCTAACCTGTTCCACTAATCCTCAGCTCTGTTTTTTCTTGCAAGTACCATGCTGATTTTATCACAACAGCTTTACAGTATAATTTCAAGTCAGGGACTGTGATGCCACCTGACTTGTCTTTGTTGCTCAGGATTGCCTGTACTATTCTAAGTCTCTCCTGGTTTCAGATGACTTTTAGGAGTATTTTTTCTAGTTCTGTGAGGTATGCTAATGATATTTTGATTGGGAATATATTAAGTCTGGATAACAGCTTTGGAAGTATGGCCATTTTCACTATGTTGGTTCTTCCTATGCATGAGCAAGGAATATCTTTCCATTTTCTGATATTCTCTTCAATCTCCTTTTTTAGAGTATTGTGATTTTCAATATATAAATCTTTTACTTCCTTTGTAAGACTGATTTCTACATATTTCATTTTTTTCGATGCAGTTGGGAAGGGTGTGGTTTCCCTAGTTTTTCTCTCAATAAGTTTGTTGTTCATGTACAACAATCCTATTGATTTTTGAGTACTGACTTTGTATTCCACCACACAACTGAATTTGGTTATTAGCTCTAGGATTCTTTTGGTGGAGTTTCTGGTGTCTTCTCTGTAGAGTATCATGTCATCTGCAAATAATAATTTAACTTCCTCCTTTCCTATCCTTACTCCTTTTATTTCTCTCTTGTCTAACTGCTCTGGCTAGTGTTTACAGACCTAGGTTGAAAAGAAGTGGTGATAATGGACATCCTTGTCTTGTTCCTCATTTTAAAGTGAAAGCTTTCAGTTTTTGTCTACTTAGTATGGTGTTTGCCATTGGTTTGTCATAGATGGCTTTTATCATGTTGAGATAAAGACCATCTATTCCAATTTTCTATAAGGTTTTATCACAAATGAGTGATGGACTTTATCAAAAGCTTTTTCTGCCTCAGTTGAGATGGTCATGTGAATTTTGTCTTTGGCTCTATTGATACGGTGAACTACATGAACTGATCTGCATATATTGAACCATCCCTGCATTCCTGGAATAAATCCTAGTTGGTCATGGTGTATAATCTTGTTGATGATTTATTGAATTCTGTTGGATAGTATCTTATTGAGGATTTTTGTATCTATGTTCATCAGGGAGATTGACCTGTAGTTCTCTTTTTTGATTGGGTCTTTCTCTGGTTTAGGTATCAGGATACTAATTGCCTCTAGGAAGGAGTTAGGGAGTAATGCTTCCCGTTCAATTTCATTAAAGACCTTGAAGAGTATTGGCATTATATCTTCTCTAAATTTCTTGTATATTTTTAATTTTATTTGAAGAACAAAGGAAGAAAACATATTAACAAACAGACATCCATTTACAAAATAGCATAAGAACAACACAAACAATACAGTTATAGACAAAGTGGTAGGAAATAAACAATGGTTGTTGTATGACTATTGATATCTTCAAAGTGGTTTCTCACAAATAGAGACATGCAATAATAATGAAACCAGTAATCATTAACTATTCCTTTCAGTAAAGCAATAGAAGACAGTAGTACAACTGTTAGCTATCCTGTGTATACATGTATACATAATTTCCCCTTCTCTCCCTTCTCTTTTCCCACTCCCCAGTTGCCCCTTACTTTTGAGCACTTTCCTTTCATTTCACAATGTCTATCATACCTCCTAGTTTTGATTCACTATTTAGGTTCTTACAGTAGTCAGACAGTATGTTGCTCACACATGGAGGTCTGATTTATTTCACTTATGAGTATGGTCTCTAATTGTGACCATTTACCTATAAAAGCCTTGAGTTTATCTTTTTTTATAGCTCAGTAATACGTCATTATATAAAAGTACCACAATTTTTTTATCCAGTCCTCAGTGGATGGACATTTGGGTTGCTTCCACAATTTAGCAATTACAAATTGGTAAACTGTGGAAGTGACCCCAATCAGAACAAGTCCAGGAGACATTGACATAGGAGAACTTGGTAAACACACACATGAAATTATGGAAATGATTACAGCAGAAATAAAGAAACAACTCCAAGAGGCCATAGAAGAAATCAGATCAGACATAATCTCTCAGGCAATAAAGGAAATGACAATAATAATGAAAGAAATGCTCCGAACATCTCGAGAAGAAACAGATTAAAAAATGGAGGAACATAGGCAACAGATGGAAACGCTGCATAAGCAATATAGGAATGAATTAGAACACATGAAACAGACTCACAGAGACGTCCAGGAAATCAAAACTTCCATTGAAATGTTGCAAATCTGCTTGAATGAAGCTGAAGATAGAATTTCAGATCTTAAAGACAGCATGGCAGCTACTGATTGTGAAAGGAAGATCTCTTAAAATCAACAAGGATCCAGGAAAAATCAACAGTTGCAAGATGAGGCACAGAAATAATGTCCCAGTAATAGGAGTCAATGAAACAGCAGGGGGCGACACAAATTACATAAAAAGAGTATTTGCAGAAATAGTACCAGAAAATTTCCCAAGCATGGAAACAGAACCCCAAAACATCAGAATACACATTTTTCTCAGCTTCACATGGGACTTTCTCTAAAACAGACCACATTCTAGCCTATAAGAGCATACTTACCTAAATGCAAAAGAACTGAAATTATCCCATGCATATTATCTGACCACATTACAATGAAATTCAAAATTAATGACCAAAGGCACTCCCAAAACTCCATAAAACACTTGGAAATTAAACAACAACCTCCTGAACAATAGGTCACAGAAGAAATTAAAGAAAAAGTTAAAAAATACCTACAAATGAAAATGTAGATACAACTTACTGGGGTCTCTGGGATGCAATGAAAGCAGTCCTCAGAGGGAAATTTACTGCAGTGAACTCACACATAAGGAAAACAGAAAGGCAACAAATAGCCTAATGCTGCAACTCAAACTTTTAGGAAAAGAAGAACAAGTCAAGCCCAAAGCCCAAAGAAGAGTAGAGATTATAAAGACTGGGGCAGAAATAAATGCAATTGAAATGAAGAAAACTGTACAAAAAATAAAAGAATCAAAGAGTTGGTCTTCCCAAAGGATAAATAAAATTGATAAACCCCTAGCCAACGTTATCAAAAAAAAGAAATTAAATTCATGCAATAAGGAATGAAAAAACTGAAATTATGACAGATTCTACAGAAATTCAGATCATTAATGTCTACTTTGAAAATTTTTACTCCCAAAAGATAGGAAACTCAGAAGAAATGGACAGAATCCTAGATATGTACAAATTACCATGGTTTAGTAAAGAAGAAATAAAAATCCTGAACAATCCAGTATCAATTAAAAAGATTAAAAATGTGATTAAAAACTTACCAATGAAGAAAAGCCCAGGCTCTGATGGATTGACAGCAGAATTTTACAAGAAATTCAGAGAAGATTTAACACCAACCCTCCTGAAACTCTACAATGAAATTGAAAAGGAAACAATACTCCCTAAATTATTTTTCTTTTTTAAATTTTATTTTAAAGACAAAAGAATGGAGACATATGAACCAGAAAAGCCATAAACAATACAGAAAATACAGTTATACAGAATATAGTAGGGAATTCGAACTGGATGTTGTATTACATAGTTATCTTCACATTAGTTAACACAAAAACATTAAAGGAAATGCCAGATTATAGATAAGATAGTAGGGAATTTGCACTGGATGCTGTATAATATAAAGTTATCTTCATTTCTGCTAATACAAAAACGACTGAGGAAATACAGAATTATAGAGAACATAGAAGGGAATTAGCTCTGGATGCTGTCCTACATAATGTTACCTTCATCTTTGTTACTCAGGTTACACAGATGATGGCCCTTTTGATCAG
>PVLD010034126.1:0-12964 GCA_004027595.1 Dinomys branickii | reverse complement strand
GGGGGCGGGAGGGATCGAGCCGTCCTTCCGGCAGCGCTTGGGACCCCCCGCGCGGCTCGCCCGACACGCGCGAAACGTGGGATTGCCGGGCGTCTCCGCCACTAACAAGCCGATCTCTGTCGGGAGTCGCTGGGGTGCTGCGCCGGCTCGGGGGGGCGGGAGGGATCGAGGGGTCCGCGCTCTCAGGGCGCTAGGACCCAGCAAATTCCTCTCTCCTCTTCCGGCGGCTTTTGGGGCACTCCACGCGGCTCGCCCGACACGCGCGAAACGTGGGATTGCCGGGCGTCTCCGCCGCTAGCAAGCCGATCTCTGTCGGGAGCCGCTGGGGGGCTGCACCGGCTGGGGGGGGTGGGAGGGCCCGAGGCGGCCGCGCTCCCACTACGCCTGGACCGATCCCCGCTTCTTCCCCGCGGGGCTCGTCCCCGGCTCCCAGCATCTGGGACTTTCCCACGTCTTGCCCCGGCAGCCTGGTCCGCCCTACCACATCTCCCCCGGCATCTCAGAGAAATACGCCCAGTTTAAACTTCCCAGCCGAGGTTCCGGCATTCACGCTCACCAAGTCTGTCTCGAGCTGGTGGTGTTTATTAAGGAGGTTCGCTCCCTTGCTTCTTACCCGGTCGCCATCTTCCCCGGATCCAGCAGAGAAAATATTAACAACGGCATCTCTCCTTGTGCCAAGTCTATGCATGCCCCATTGACCATCACTGTGGGCATGCTGCCATCTGGGCCTCCCATACAGTAACCAGTATTAGTGTATTGGTTTTAAGCCCTCTCCGTGTATAATTCACTGCTGGTTGGATTGGAGAGGAACCAGATTCTGAGATGAACATATGCATATGAGTTGCTTATTAAGAATTTCTCCTGATATTAATACACAGGTAGAGTATAGAAGATGGGATTAGGAAGAAGAGAAGTTCAGTTTCAATGCAGCCTCAGCTACAGCTTCACTGGCTCCAGGGGATGGTTCTCAACTGCAGCAATTCTTCTCATTTCTCATCCACTGTAAGGTGAAATACCATTGAATTATGGTCACCCTAAGAAGAGCAAGAGCTTGGCCAAGAAGTCTTCCTCATTAAACAGCCATACATGGATTCACTTGTTAAAATTATTTCCAAGTGAGAGTATATTTGAAAAGTTGTACTAATAGATGATGAACATATTGAGAAATATCACCCCTTAAAAACAGTAATGCAAGGTCTTACAAGGAGTACAGATACTATTGGTGCTTATATGCACCACCTCAGGCTGGCTCATGACGCTCCCTATCTGTATTGAGAAGACAACAAAAGTTTGCAAGTTCCTGCTATAAGGAATCATCTCTAGATACAGCCTACCTTTGATCACTGGCAATGAAAATGGGCCTGCATGTGCAGCAGAGATATTAAAAATTGGCAGATGTATATATCATATAGGCCACAAAGCTGTTGAATGGTTAAGGGAACAGATTGTAACCAGCTCCATGAAATTTACCTAAAGGACTAGTCATACCTGTAGACACACCTGCACACACACATAATCCAGGTGCATATTAACTACCTGTATATGTTTCAGAAGTCCAGCTTTACATCCATCATTCCATAGTTATAAGAGCCCATCCAGATGATTTCTTGGGAGTTTGCCAGGAGCAGCCAACCACTTTTAAGCTCATTCTGAAGGGATGATGCACTCAAGGCCCTGCTCTGGTCACTCTGGATGCTGACCAGCCCATAAACATGTGAAGGCTGAGGACACCATTCCAGGGTTACTCTGTACCTCAATATATTATGTCCCTTGTTTTTTGTGCATTTTTAGGCTGCTCACTTCAGACCTTGCTTTCATTTCACCCCCGCTCTCTTGCTAGCTGTGGTTTAGAATAGAAAACCACCAGTCAGGCCCTTCCTCTTATTCTAAAATTGACCAAGATTTAATGAGCATTCAAAGTGCTCATCACTGCAAATGCTGTAGGGTCAAACTGACTCCCTTCCCAAGCTAACGTTACATGTCTCTTCCTCAAAGTTACTTAGGGGAAAACCTATAATAAGGAAAACCAACCACAAATTCCTGGTGGGAAAATTTTCAGTCTTGGGGATCTAAGCTAGGGCCCATATTGGGACCACTAAATGTCACCGATTCCAGGGGAGCCTTGCCTCACAAAATCATATGAAACATGCCCTGAAGAGATTTAGCAGGGAAACTAAAAGAGGAGCTAATTGAAGTGGAAAATGCCACCCAGCCAGTTTATTGGTTGCCCATGTAATAGTTCCTGTTATAGTTTCTATTACTAATGTTGCCTAGAAATGGCTGGTCCCTATCATGCATATTGTAAGAACCAATCAAAGACAGCCAACTACTCTGCTTCTTTCTTGCAACCTCATAAAAGCCTCCCTTCCTGGACCTTCCAGTCCTGACATTTTGAGGGAGAATTGATTCCCTGTCAGTGCCCATATACATTCAATAAATCTGCCCCCAAATCCTGGGTGACATTTTGATGTTTCTACTTGTCTTGCAATTGGAAAAGCATTTATGTAGGACAGGAGAATGAAGAGAAAAAAATGGAGAAGGAGAGAAAAAAGCTAGGAGAAAAAAGATGAAAGAAAGAGATGGGGGGAAATACCAAGGAGTGAAATATTTCAGATGGGTTGAGATGGACCAGACAAATTTGCCAAGTCATCTTAAATTTCAAGTTCCCATGCCAATGAGTCAGGATTCTTTAGCAAAACACAGATTTAGTCCAGATGTATAGGTAGAAAGAGCTGTACGATTTTCAAAACTGGGTGAGATTTGTAGAATAAAGAAGGCCTAAATTCTGATGGTGACTGAGTAAAACATGAACGTGAGGTGAGGTGGAACTGATCTCAGAACTCTCAGATTGCACTATAACTGCTGAATCCAGGATAAAGCGACTTCTCTCCATCCAGAGTTTTGGGACTGTCAGAGCCTACAGAGATGGAAGGTCTTAAGCCAACGTTGCTTCTGGTACAGGACGATAGACAAGCAGGCCATGAAAAGGTCTCAGTGGCCTATGCACTTCCCTCACCTGGGAAAGGAAGACCGCTCGAGGTGCTACAGAAACTTCACGTTCTTCACATTTCTTGTTTTACGAAGACTTGGAAAAATGTAGATCAAATTGTTTAAAGATCTCATGGCATTTGGGAGAGGAGAACACCTTTATTCCACCTTGTATTTCCTGTCTTGTTTGTAACACAACTGCATATTTTGACTGGACTGAACATAATCCAAGTCTCCCAGACTTTAATAAAACTATGTGCTCTCATAACATATAATAGAAAGGAGAAAATAGTATCAGTCTATAACATTGCCTTAATAAAATGGGCCACAGCACACATGTGTGTCTTATTGCAACTTGTTACCTGGCCAAGGGAGGTTTTAAAATGACTGAAGAGAACCAAAGAAGTTGACCATTGGAACAGCATGGTACTGTAAAAAAAAGGAGACCTGTAGATCAATGGAATAGGTTACAAAATGCAGACAGAGCTACCACCACAATCTTCTACCTTATGGTTGACAAAGGGGCCATACATGTTCAGTGGAAGAAAGTAGCCTCTTTAAGAAATGGTGCTGGAAAAAACTGGTTTCCCACATGCTGAAGACTAAAACTAGACTCATGTCCATCACTACATACTAAACTGAAGTAAAAATGGATCAAACATCTAAATAGTAAAACAGAAACACTGCACCTACTGGAAGAGAAAGTGAGTGGAAATCTTGAAGGCTTAGCTGAAGGAAGAAACTTCATGAACTGAACCCCGACCACATGCGAAGTACTTCAATGAATCAACAACTGGGATCTCATCTTATTCAAAAGCTTTTGTGCAACAAAAGAAATCTCTAACAGAATGAAAAGACAGCCCACAGTGTGGGAATATTTTAGTCAATTGTCCCTCAGAGAAAAGCATTATACCTAGAACATATAAAAACTTTTAAAAAAATCAGCCTCCCTAAATTCAAAGACCAATACAAAATTAGTCATCTGAGATGAATGAATATGAACTCTTCAGATGAAGAAATACAAATGGCAAATAAATATATAAAACAATGTTCCATATCATTCATCTTCTGATAGATTCTGATTCCATTTCACTCCAGAACAAACGACTACCATGAAGAAAACAAGCAATAACAAATGCTAGAGAGGCAGTGGGGAAAAGCCAATCTCTCTGCACATTTGGTGGGAGTGTAGACTGGTGCATCCACTGTGGCAATCACTACTGAGTTTCCTCAAAAAACTAGGATTAGAGGTTCCATTTGACACAGCTTTTTCTCCTTCCTAGTATATTCAGAGAATGAAAAATATCATACAACAGTCATATATGTGCACTCATGTTTATAGCAGCACAATTTATCATAGCTAAATCTTGGAATCAACCCAAACTCCCATTAACTGGGCAATGGATAAGACAGATGTTGTCTTTTTATACATATACAATGCAGTGCTACTCCTAATTATAAATCTGAGACTTTCATAGTCAAACGAGTGAAGCAAATAAGACTCATATGTGTAAACATTGTATTGTCTCCCTGGTGTGAGAAACTTAAAGAATCAATAAGGTCCAAATTCTACAATAGATATAGTGAAATGGCAAGAAATTGCTCAAAAGGAAAAAGGAACTAGTATGGCGGAAAGGGGAAGGATATATGCTTGTGTCTGTTAATCTGAGAAACTTACATGATGACATCAATTTACAGTATAACAACCATTGGTGAATTCCTACAATCCTGCCTAGTGACACTATGTATTGTCTCTAATGTTCTTTTAAATTATTTTCTTATTCTCTTTAATGACAATCAATGTATTCTTACATCCGGTAATCTGAGCATCTTTGTTGAAGATAACAATATGTAATAACGACCACTTTTAATCCCTATCATTTGGTTTGAAACCCTGTATCATTCTGAATGTCCTTGCTTTGTGTTGTTTTATTTTGCTATTGTTCTTTTTTGTAGTATTTTCTTTAAAATGAAAAATATATTTAAAAAAGTGAAAAGAAATAAATGCAAGATAGATATACTATTAGTTTCTGTTAGTTCATTGTAAAGAAAGGTTTGTACTAATACTGGATGGAGAATTTTGGGTCCATGTCTTGTACTCTGAGTATCTACTTTAAACAAATGCAATGTATTAATTACTGTTATTCTGTAATTTTGTTATGAAATTTTATTTTACTTTGTTCCATAATATAAAAATTACAGTGTAGACATCATTATTTTAAACATCATTATGCACAATCAGAATTAAAATTTAATGAAATTTTAATATCTGTTTTTGAGTGAGTAAATAACAGTTGAAATTTGACACAATTTATGTAAATGCATTTTTTCTGTCACAGTTAACATCAGATTTCTTGTGTGCGCTGATCCCCCATAAGGCCTCTTATGGGTGAACTGAGCTGTTTTCCCATTGTTTTCCTTGTCTACTGGAGCTTGAACCCAGTGCCTTTGCACTGAGATACATTCCAGTCCTTTTACAATTTTTAACTTTTGAGACAAGTTGCTCAGGCTTGGCTCAAACTTGAGACCCTCCTGTCTTATCCTCCCAAACTGCAAGGATAACTGGTGTGTACCACCGTGCCAGGCATCATTTTTATTTGCAGACACTTAATCACTGTTTGTCACTTAAACAAAGGTGAGTTAATGAAGAACTAATATACAATAAAAGCAATCTCTAGAGTTTCATTTCATTTTTAATTCGGCGTGGTGATTTTCTGGTTTGCTTCTTTTAGCAATGGTCCATACTTGGCTGGTTCTGAGGCAGAGTGGCACATGGCAGAGGGCAAACGTTCATGGCAGCAGAGCACAGCAAAAACAAGAGCAAAAGAGGACGAATGGCCGACAAATAGTCTCTTTTTTTCCCTTACGATGTAAACAGGCTGCCCCCACCCAAGCGGCGTGTAGTACTCATATAATCTCCATGCCCTCCTTTTCCACAGGCTCAGAATGTATATAAAGTAAGCACCCTGGCTTCCTGCTGAGTGACTCAGCCAAACCTCTAAAGTCCCCAAGTTGACACAAGGTATCAACCATGATAACTGTCTACTACATTTACGGATCTTGAAGATATGCAAAGTTACAACAGTCACAAAAAAGTAAATCTTACATGTTGTTCCTTAAGTAGTCAAACTCACAGAGCTATAATACAAAATGGTGTTGGTGCATTTTTGAATAGGGATTTATTATTTAAAGGATACAGAATTTCTTTAGTAGACGATGAGACAGTTATAGAATTTAGGGAGGTGATTACTATACTATAAAATGCATTTATTTATACTTTTAAATGGTTAAAAGTGTAAACTGTGTATTTCTTAAATTTCAAATAAATAAAATAACATGTGATACAAGGAATGTAAATTTTATTTACTATATAATATACCAATAAAGTAAATTTAAAAAGTCACTGGAAACTTTGTCTTTGTATCTGAACATTTTACTCATGGTTTTTTAATTTATTACCATGTAATTTCTCATATTGCTGTTTGCCTCCTTCTAGGAAATGGACCATTCATTCTTTCCAGAGGAATGTAAGGCATATTTTGGAGTATTAAAGTCAGCTACATTAGAAATTATAGGCAGTCATAAAAGCTAGGACCTCAAAGGAGTATATAGAGAAGGTAAGAATACATGACAACTGTGGTTGGAGGCTCATTTCTTGAAGGTTAGGCCTCAAGACAGAGGAAGTGACTACTCTCACATACTTCCCTGAGGCGTGAACAGCAATGACTAATACTCTAAATATGAATCAATCACCTGAGGGGGCAGGAACCAAAACCTCCCCAGCCCAGCCTTTTCAGGAAAAGTCCTTGTTCATGCCATATACACTTGCTTTGTGACTTCCTTCCCGATGTGATCAATATTACCTAAGCAACTTAAAATTTATTCTCTGATTTTGGGAAACATAAACTCAGTGTATCAGATACCTGGAAAAGTGGCAGTTACAAATTTTCCCTCATAATATTGGATTATTTGGAGGTCCTATGTCATTACCATATTGGGAGGATGGGGGATCAGACTCAACCTCAGGAACAGTGGGAAGATAGGCCCACCTGTGAGTAGAATTCTAGCTTTCAGTCTTCCTCCCTGTCTCTATGTTTCCCTCTCCAGCCCCCATGCAGGATGCTGACAGTGTGGATGGACAGAGGGATCAGCAGAGCTTTATAGGCAGCATTCACCCCTTTCTCCCCAGCTAGACTGTTCATGAGGTGGGGCTTGCCTGTGCGGTAGAGGCCCACGATAGCCACCACCATGACAGGCTGGGGGATGGCAGAGCTTCCTGGCTCACCTTCAGCTGACTTTAGTGTTTCCAACGAGGCTCACTGGGGCTGGCATGTGGGTGTCAAAGACCATATCCAGAGTGTGCTCTGTTCTGCAAGGGCAGGGGTGGAAAGAATCAGAATCTCCAGTATTTTTCCTAAGAAATTAGATTCATAAAATTCCCCAGTATAAACAAACACATACTGTGTGCATCAGCAAGATACATGAGGGAAAAGTCATGTCATTTGAGAAAGTTATGAAAATATTACCAAAGCAGTTTACTTAAAAAAGTCATAACAATTTCTTTTAAATCAATATTCACCTTCTCCCACATCCCAAATCTTCCATTTAATTTATTGTAGAAAGTTTTCTTTCTGGACTCAAAAAGATTTACAGAGGCTATAAATGGAATACACTATAGGATTCAGAGAATTTCTTTTTTTTATACTAGGTATGTGTAGTAAATTAAATATTTACCAGCTAATTAATTCTTATAATAAAGTCCCTCCGGAATAGCTGGTTCATCTCTTGATGTATACATTTTGGACAATTTCCAGGCATTTTAAAATGTGTTTCTTATTCCCACCCTAGTAGCTATGCTCATTTCCCTGGAATGAGGAGGCACAGAATTTCTCACATTGCCTTCCCAGATGGCAAAGCAATATGTCACTTCTGGAAATTTTGTGAAAATACCTGACCATAGGACCACATAAGTAGGTACCCTTGCAAGGATTTGAAGTGCCATGGGCAAGGGTGGAGACATACAATGGGCTACGGGAGATTCATACTGAGTGAGCATGAATTCAGCATGGTGTGAGCTCGCAATTACAAATAGCAGATTTTGCTACTATCAGAACATAGTACAATGAAATTGGAAATTAATGACCAAAGAAATAACAAAAGTTCCATAAACACATGGAAATAAAATAATACCCTCTTGAACAAGCAATGGATCACAGGTGATATTAAAGAACAAATTTTAAAAAAAGAACAAATTAAACAATGTTCATAATCAAATGAAAATGCAGATGCAACTTACAGAAACCTGTGGGACACAATGAAAGCAATTCTTAAAGGAAAAAATACAGCAATGAACTCCCACATCAGGAAAACAGTATGAGCACTAACAATCTTATGCTGCACCTCAAAGCTTCTAGAAAAAGAAGAGCAAGTCAAGCTCAAAGCCTAAAGAAAGGAAATTATAAAGATAAAAGCAGAAATAAGTGCAGTTGAGACTAAGAAAACAATGGAAAGAATAATGAATGGAAGAATTGTTTCATTGAAAGAATAAATAAAATTGATAAACCTCTAACCAATTTTATCAAAAAAGAAAAGAAAAACTGCAAATACATGCAATAAGGAATGAAAAGGATGAAATCACTACAGATCCTATGGAAATTCACAAGATAATCAATACCTCTCTTGAAAATCTTTACTCTTAAAGAATGGAAAACACAGAAGAAATGAACCAATTCCTAGATACTGATGATTTACCAAGGTTGAATCAAGAAGATACAAAAATTGTGAAAAACTCAACAAAATTGAAAATGTAATAAAAACCTTACCAATGAAGAAACCCACATCCTAATGGATTTACAGTTGAACTCTCCAAGAAATTTAGAGATGATTTAATGCCAATTCTTCTCAAACTCTTTAATGAAATTGAAAGGGGAGGAATTCTCCTTAACTCATTTCTGGAAGAAAGTATTACCTTGATACCACAACCAGAGAAAGAAACAACTATAAAAGAGAATTACAGGCCAATCTCCCTAATGAACATAGATGTAAAAATCTCAGTAAAATACTAGCAAACAGAATGCAGCAAATCATCAAGATTATACATCATGACCATCATGATGGGATTTATCACAGAAATGCAGGGATAGTTCAATATATGCAAATCAATTAATGTAATGCACCATATCAATGGAGCCAAAGTCAAAAATCACATGATCATCTCAACAGATGCAGAAAAATCTTTCTAATCAGTCCAAAACTCATTTCTGTAAAAACCCTACAGAAAATAGGAATAGGTGGTCTTTACCTCACTCTGATAAAAACCATCTCTAACAAACCAACAGCCAACATCATAATAAATGGACAAAAACTCTAAGCTTTCACTTTAAAATTAGGAACAAGACAAGGATGTCCACTGTCATCACTCCAATTTAACATAGTTCTGGATATATTACATCAATTAGATAAAAGAGAGAAATAAAAGCAATAAGGATAGGAAAAGAAGAAGTAAAATTGTCATTATTCACAGATGACATAATACTGTATATATAAGACCCCTAAAATTCCACCAAAGGCTTATAGATTTAAAAATCAAATTGAATAGCACAGCTAGATACAAAGTCAACAGTCAAAAATCAGTAGCATTCCTATACACAAACAACAAACAGATTGAGAGAGAAATGAGGGGAAAAAACACTTTTCCTAATAGCATCTAAAAAAATGAAGTGCTTAGGAATCAATCTAACAAAGTAGGGGGTTAATAATATCCCTTAGTTATGGCAGGCTGATTATGTCTGCAATTTCCTGAATGAGTATATGGCAAAGGCTAAATAAAAAGAGGCAAAAGGCATGATTTCAGGGCTCCAGGAGTATCAAAGCCCTCTCATTTAATTCAAGATTCTGTCAGGGCTAAGACCAAGACCTTCTCTGGGTTGCCCATATTTATTTGATTATCAGAAGAAGGGATGGCATTACTCAAGAAGGACCTAACCACTCAAGGACTTCTCTAAGTAAGATGTTAAGTTAATCTACTGAATAATGAGATATCTGAGGTTATAGTCTTTACCTAGTTGAGATCTGATCCAGGTCTCTTTGGCTGTGATCTTATCTTATCCTTTGAGGCATTCTGGCTTCATCCTCCACTACAGGTTTTAGTAGGGATTAATGACTCACAGAGTTTCACTTACTATGACTCCACTTCCAGATGAGGAGCTTAGGTCTTGGACAGAGTCACAAGTGAATATGAAAAGCCAATTGATTAATTTAAGTCCTGTGTAGGTCGGCTCTGTAGTGGTCTCCATCAACAAAGGAAGGAAAAATCTATATGGTGAAAATGATGGTACTCTGAAAAAAGAGATGGAAGACGATTTCAGAAAATAGAAAGATATTCCTTGTTCATGGATAGAAAGAAACAACACTGTCAAAATGCCCATACTCCCAAAATTGTTTTACAGGGTGTTATGGTTGATACATTGTGTCAACTTGAGGAATCTGGAGGTTTAACTGAGTGATTCAGCAGGAAGCCAGGGTGCTTACTTTGTGTACATCCTGAGCCTGTGGAAGAGGAGGGCTTGGAAACTGAGAGCTATGCGCCCCCTGGGTGGGTGTAGGCTGTTTACAAGGGAGAAAAAGAGGCTGCTTGCAGCCATTCCTCCCTTTTTGCTGGTTGTTTTTGCTGTGCTCTGCTGCCAAGAACATTTGCCCTCTGCCATGTGCCACTCTGCTTCTAAGCAGCCAAGTATGGACTGAAGCCTCCACAAACTGTAAGCTAAATAAAAGTTTCCTTCCTTCATTTTGGGTGTTGGGTATTTTGATTCAGCAACCAGAGAAAAGTGACCAAGACACAGGGTCTATGCAATCTCAGTAATTAGTATAACTCACAGATCTATAGGAAACAGTCCCACAATAATCTGGAACCAGAGGAGGCCTAGAAAAGCAAAAGCAATTTTAGGCAACAAAGGAAAGGGAGGAGGCATCACAATCCCTGTTTTAAAATTATACTGCAAATCCGTGATAAAATCATCATGGTACTGGGAAAAAACAGACCAGATGATAAATGGAACATATTACAAGATGCAAAAAAAAAAAAAAAGATTAGAAGATATAGACACAACTATAAATACACTCAGCCACTATATCTTTTACAACAGGGCCAAACCTATTCACTGGAAGAAAGAGAGCCTCTTTAATAAATGATGCTGGTAAAACTAGCTCTCTACATGCTGAAGAATAAAATTAGACCCATGTCTATCACCATGCACTGAACTAAAGTCAAAATAGATCAAAGATCTGCATATTCAAACAGGAACACTGAATCTACTGGCAGAGAAAGTTGCTAGAAATCTTGAAGACATGGGGTAGGCAGAGATTTCATGAACAAAAACCAAGCTGGGTTAGAAATACTTCATAGAATTAATAACTGGGATTTCATTTTATTGAAAAGTTTTGCACATCAAAAGAAATCATTAACAGAGTAAAAAGAAAACCTATGAATTGGGAAAAATTTGGGCAACTTTCTGTCAAAGGACTTCTATCTAGAACATATAAAGTATTAAAAAAAAATGCCCCCCAAATTCAAAATCTCAATTCAAAAATGGGTATCTGAGATGAATACACACTTCTCAGATGAACAAATAATAATGATAATTAAATATATTAAAAAATGTTCAAAATCATTGGTCATTTGAGAAATGCAAATTAAAACAACAGTGAGATTTCATCTCACCCCAGAAAGAATGGCTATTATTAAGAAGTGAAACAGTAATACATGCTGGAGAGACTGTGCGGGAAAGGGAATGCTTCTCCACTGCTGGTGGGAGTGTAGATTGGTGAAGCCACTTTGGAAATCAGTGTGGAAGAAATTCCTCACAAAACTATTTTTAGAGGTCCTACCCAGCTATTCCCCTTCTGGGGATTTTCCCAGAAGAATTAAACACATCATACCACAGTGATATATATGCATTCATTTTTATAGCAGCACAATTTGTCATAGTTAAACCTTGGAAACAACCAAATGCCCATCAACTGAGGAATGGATAAAAAAGATGTAGTATTTTTATGTAATGGAGTATTATTCAGCTGTAAAAAAAAGATAAACTCAAGGCTTTTATAGGTAAATGAATGCAACGTTTGACCATACTCATAAGTGAAATAAATAGCACCTACATGTGTAAACATCATATTGTTTCCCTAGTGTAATAATCTGAAAGAGTAAGTAAATCCTAAAACCTACAATAGATATTATGAAAGGGAAAGACATTGCTCAAAAGAAGGAACAACTGGGATGGAGGAAACTAGAATAAGAAAGAAAAAAGGGAGGGAAAAATATGCATACTGATAGCTGGAATACTTGTACTACTGGTGTCTAATACTTTATTGAAAGGAACAGTTAATGCTTAATTGTTTTGATCAATTTTTGCATGCTTATATCTGGTAATCTGAACAACTAATTTGAAGAAAATAATGCAATATAACAACCATTGGTGAATTTCTACTACCTTGTTTCTTCAAGCTCTGTATCATTTCTTTTTTTTTTTTTTTTTTTTTTTTTTAAATTTTAGAAACATAAAAGTACAAAAACATATTGACAAACAGACACCCATTATCATAGAAAATAGTGCAATCACAACTAATCTATAGACAAGGTGATATGGTCTCAACAGTAGTTGTTGCTTTATCCATTGATATCTTCGAATTGTAGATGTATGGACCCATATACAGACATGCAAATTTAGTCAGAGAGTTTATCCTCTCAGCAACAGAAAAAAAAGAAAAGAAAAAAAAAAAAATCCAAGGACAAGAAAGAAAACAGGCATACATCAACAACAGCAACAACATCCACAACAACAACAACATAAGAAAAAACACCGCTTGTTGCTGCTTTACATATTGTTATCTTCGAAGTGTGTGTTCAGGCTAACACATACAGATATACACTATTAATCTAATATCCTGTCTTCGATTATTGCTTAGCATTAAGTGA